>JBBPBX010050937.1:0-24775 GCA_038048925.1 Garcialebias charrua | reverse complement strand
CCCCAACCCAGGCAGTGAGCACTTGTTCCTGGGTACAGATGAACCGTACGCGCCCTGGAGGTCCCCAACCCAGGCAGTGAGCACTTGTTCCTGGGTACAGATGAACCGTACGCGCCCTGGAGGTCCCCAACCCAGGCAGTGAGCACTTGTTCCTGGGTACAGATGAACCGTACGCGCCCTGGAGGTCCCCAACCCAGGCAGTGAGCACTTGTTCCTGGGTACAGATGAACCGTACGCGCCCTGGAGGTCCCCAACCCAGGCAGTGAGCACTTGTTCCTGGGTACAGATGAACCGTACGCGCCCTGGAGGTCCCCAACCCAGGCAGTGAGCACTTGTTCCTGGGTACAGATGAACCGTACGCGCCCTGGAGGTCCCCAACCCAGGCAGTGAGCACTTGTTCCTGGGTACAGATGAACCGTACGCGCCCTGGAGGTCCCCAACCCAGGCAGTGAGCACTTGTTCCTGGGTACAGATGAACCGTACGCGCCCTGGAGGTCCCCAACCCAGGCAGTGAGCACTTGTTCCTGGGTACAGATGAACCGTACGCGCCCTGGAGGTCCCCAACCCAGGCAGTGAGCACTTGTTCCTGGGTACAGATGAACCGTACGCGCCCTGGAGGTCCCCAACCCAGGCAGTGAAGCACTTGTTCCTGGGTACAGATGAACCGTACGCGCCCTGGAGGTCCCCAACCCAGGCAGTGAGCGCTTGTTCCTGGGTACAGATGAACCGTACGCGCCCTGGAGGTCCCCAACCCAGGCAGTAAGCGCTTGTTCCTGGGTACAGATGAACCGTACGCGCCCTGGAGGTCCCCAACCCAGGCAGTAAGCGCTTGTTCCTGGGTACAGATGAACCGTACGCGCCCTGGAGGTCCCCAACCCAGGCAGTAAGCGCTTGTTCCTGGGTACAGATGAACCGTACGCGCCCTGGAGGTCCCCAACCCAGGCAGTAAGCGCTTGTTCCTGGGTACAGATGAACCGTACGCGCCCTGGAGGTCCCCAACCCAGGCAGTAAGCGCTTGTTCCTGGGTACAGATGAACCGTACGCGCCCTGGAGGTCCCCAACCCAGGCAGTAAGCGCTTGTTCCTGGGTACAGATGAACCGTACGCGCCCTGGAGGTCCCCAACCCAGGCAGTAAGCGCTTGTTCCTGGGTACAGATGAACCGTACGCGCCCTGGAGGTCCCCAACCCAGGCAGTAAGCGCTTGTTCCTGGGTACAGATGAACCGTACGCGCCCTGGAGGTCCCCAACCCAGGCAGTAAGCGCTTGTTCCTGGGTACAGATGAACCGTACGCGCCCTGGAGGTCCCCAACCCAGGCAGTAAGCACTTGTTCCTGGGTACAGATGAACCGTACGCGCCCTGGAGGTCCCCAACCCAGGCAGTAAGCACTTGTTCCTGGGTACAGATGAACCGTACGCGCCCTGGAGGTCCCCAACCCAGGCAGTGAGCACTTGTTCCTGGGTACAGATGAACCGTACGCGCCCTGGAGGTCCCCAACCCAGGCAGTGAGCACTTGTTCCTGGGTACAGATGAACCGTACGCGCCCTGGAGGTCCCCAACCCAGGCAGTGAGCACTTGTTCCTGGGTACAGATGAACCGTACGCGCCCTGGAGGTCCCCAACCCAGGCAGTGAGCACTTGTTCCTGGGTACAGATGAACCGTACGCGCCCTGGAGGTCCCCAACCCAGGCAGTGAGCACTTGTTCCTGGGTACAGATGAACCGTACGCGCCCTGGAGGTCCCCAACCCAGGCAGTGAGCACTTGTTCCTGGGTACAGATGAACCGTACGCGCCCTGGAGGTCCCCAACCCAGGCAGTGAGCACTTGTTCCTGGGTACAGATGAACCGTACGCGCCCTGGAGGTCCCCAACCCAGGCAGTGAGCACTTGTTCCTGGGTACAGATGAACCGTACGCGCCCTGGAGGTCCCCAACCCAGGCAGTAAGCACTTGTTCCTGGGTACAGATGAACCGTACGCGCCCTGGAGGTCCCCAACCCAGGCAGTAAGCGCTTGTTCCTGGGTACAGATGAACCGTACGCGCCCTGGAGGTCCCCAACCCAGGCAGTAAGCACTTGTTCCTGGGTACAGATGAACCGTACGCGCCCTGGAGGTCCCCAACCCAGGCAGTAAGCACTTGTTCCTGGGTACAGATGAACCGTACGCGCCCTGGAGGTCCCCAACCCAGGCAGTAAGCACTTGTTCCTGGGTACAGATGAACCGTACGCGCCCTGGAGGTCCCCAACCCAGGCAGTAAGCACTTGTTCCTGGGTACAGATGAACCGTACGCGCCCTGGAGGTCCCCAACCCAGGCAGTAAGCACTTGTTCCTGGGTACAGATGAACCGTACGCGCCCTGGAGGTCCCCAACCCAGGCAGTAAGCACTTGTTCCTGGGTACAGATGAACCGTACGCGCCCTGGAGGTCCCCAACCCAGGCAGTGAGCACTTGTTCCTGGGTACAGATGAACCGTACGCGCCCTGGAGGTCCCCAACCCAGGCAGTGAGCACTTGTTCCTGGGTACAGATGAACCGTACGCGCCCTGGAGGTCCCCAACCCAGGCAGTGAGCACTTGTTCCTGGGTACAGATGAACCGTACGCGCCCTGGAGGTCCCCAACCCAGGCAGTGAGCACTTGTTCCTGGGTACAGATGAACCGTACGCGCCCTGGAGGTCCCCAACCCAGGCAGTGAGCACTTGTTCCTGGGTACAGATGAACCGTACGCGCCCTGGAGGTCCCCAACCCAGGCAGTGAGCACTTGTTCCTGGGTACAGATGAACCGTACGCGCCCTGGAGGTCCCCAACCCAGGCAGTGAGCACTTGTTCCTGGGTACAGATGAACCGTACGCGCCCTGGAGGTCCCCAACCCAGGCAGTGAGCACTTGTTCCTGGGTACAGATGAACCGTACGCGCCCTGGAGGTCCCCAACCCAGGCAGTGAGCACTTGTTCCTGGGTACAGATGAACCGTACGCGCCCTGGAGGTCCCCAACCCAGGCAGTGAGCACTTGTTCCTGGGTACAGATGAACCGTACGCGCCCTGGAGGTCCCCAACCCAGGCAGTGAGCACTTGTTCCTGGGTACAGATGAACCGTACGCGCCCTGGAGGTCCCCAACCCAGGCAGTGAGCACTTGTTCCTGGGTACAGATGAACCGTACGCGCCCTGGAGGTCCCCAACCCAGGCAGTGAGCACTTGTTCCTGGGTACAGATGAACCGTACGCGCCCTGGAGGTCCCCAACCCAGGCAGTGAGCGCTTGTTCCTGGGTACAGATGAACCGTACGCGCCCTGGAGGTCCCCAACCCAGGCAGTGAGCGCTTGTTCCTGGGTACAGATGAACCGTACGCGCCCTGGAGGTCCCCAACCCAGGCAGTAAGCGCTTGTTCCTGGGTACAGATGAACCGTACGCGCCCTGGAGGTCCCCAACCCAGGCAGTAAGCGCTTGTTCCTGGGTACAGATGAACCGTACGCGCCCTGGAGGTCCCCAACCCAGGCAGTAAGCGCTTGTTCCTGGGTACAGATGAACCGTACGCGCCCTGGAGGTCCCCAACCCAGGCAGTAAGCGCTTGTTCCTGGGTACAGATGAACCGTACGCGCCCTGGAGGTCCCCAACCCAGGCAGTAAGCGCTTGTTCCTGGGTACAGATGAACCGTACGCGCCCTGGAGGTCCCCAACCCAGGCAGTAAGCGCTTGTTCCTGGGTACAGATGAACCGTACGCGCCCTGGAGGTCCCCAACCCAGGCAGTAAGCGCTTGTTCCTGGGTACAGATGAACCGTACGCGCCCTGGAGGTCCCCAACCCAGGCAGTAAGCGCTTGTTCCTGGGTACAGATGAACCGTACGCGCCCTGGAGGTCCCCAACCCAGGCAGTAAGCACTTGTTCCTGGGTACAGATGAACCGTACGCGCCCTGGAGGTCCCCAACCCAGGCAGTAAGCACTTGTTCCTGGGTACAGATGAACCGTACGCGCCCTGGAGGTCCCCAACCCAGGCAGTGAGCACTTGTTCCTGGGTACAGATGAACCGTACGCGCCCTGGAGGTCCCCAACCCAGGCAGTGAGCACTTGTTCCTGGGTACAGATGAACCGTACGCGCCCTGGAGGTCCCCAACCCAGGCAGTGAGCACTTGTTCCTGGGTACAGATGAACCGTACGCGCCCTGGAGGTCCCCAACCCAGGCAGTGAGCACTTGTTCCTGGGTACAGATGAACCGTACGCGCCCTGGAGGTCCCCAACCCAGGCAGTGAGCACTTGTTCCTGGGTACAGATGAACCGTACGCGCCCTGGAGGTCCCCAACCCAGGCAGTGAGCACTTGTTCCTGGGTACAGATGAACCGTACGCGCCCTGGAGGTCCCCAACCCAGGCAGTGAGCACTTGTTCCTGGGTACAGATGAACCGTACGCGCCCTGGAGGTCCCCAACCCAGGCAGTGAGCACTTGTTCCTGGGTACAGATGAACCGTACGCGCCCTGGAGGTCCCCAACCCAGGCAGTGAGCACTTGTTCCTGGGTACAGATGAACCGTACGCGCCCTGGAGGTCCCCAACCCAGGCAGTGAGCACTTGTTCCTGGGTACAGATGAACCGTACGCGCCCTGGAGGTCCCCAACCCAGGCAGTGAGCACTTGTTCCTGGGTACAGATGAACCGTACGCGCCCTGGAGGTCCCCAACCCAGGCAGTGAGCACTTGTTCCTGGGTACAGATGAACCGTACGCGCCCTGGAGGTCCCCAACCCAGGCAGTGAGCACTTGTTCCTGGGTACAGATGAACCGTACGCGCCCTGGAGGTCCCCAACCCAGGCAGTGAGCACTTGTTCCTGGGTACAGATGAACCGTACGCGCCCTGGAGGTCCCCAACCCAGGCAGTGAGCACTTGTTCCTGGGTACAGATGAACCGTACGCGCCCTGGAGGTCCCCAACCCAGGCAGTGAGCACTTGTTCCTGGGTACAGATGAACCGTACGCGCCCTGGAGGTCCCCAACCCAGGCAGTGAGCACTTGTTCCTGGGTACAGATGAACCGTACGCGCCCTGGAGGTCCCCAACCCAGGCAGTGAGCACTTGTTCCTGGGTACAGATGAACCGTACGCGCCCTGGAGGTCCCCAACCCAGGCAGTGAGCACTTGTTCCTGGGTACAGATGAACCGTACGCGCCCTGGAGGTCCCCAACCCAGGCAGTGAGCACTTGTTCCTGGGTACAGATGAACCGTACGCGCCCTGGAGGTCCCCAACCCAGGCAGTAAGCACTTGTTCCTGGGTACAGATGAACCGTACGCGCCCTGGAGGTCCCCAACCCAGGCAGTGAGCACTTGTTCCTGGGTACAGATGAACCGTACGCGCCCTGGAGGTCCCCAACCCAGGCAGTGAGCACTTGTTCCTGGGTACAGATGAACCGTACGCGCCCTGGAGGTCCCCAACCCAGGCAGTGAGCACTTGTTCCTGGGTACAGATGAACCGTACGCGCCCTGGAGGTCCCCAACCCAGGCAGTGAGCACTTGTTCCTGGGTACAGATGAACCGTACGCGCCCTGGAGGTCCCCAACCCAGGCAGTGAGCACTTGTTCCTGGGTACAGATGAACCGTACGCGCCCTGGAGGTCCCCAACCCAGGCAGTGAGCACTTGTTCCTGGGTACAGATGAACCGTACGCGCCCTGGAGGTCCCCAACCCAGGCAGTGAGCACTTGTTCCTGGGTACAGATGAACCGTACGCGCCCTGGAGGTCCCCAACCCAGGCAGTGAGCACTTGTTCCTGGGTACAGATGAACCGTACGCGCCCTGGAGGTCCCCAACCCAGGCAGTGAGCACTTGTTCCTGGGTACAGATGAACCGTACGCGCCCTGGAGGTCCCCAACCCAGGCAGTGAGCACTTGTTCCTGGGTACAGATGAACCGTACGCGCCCTGGAGGTCCCCAACCCAGGCAGTGAGCACTTGTTCCTGGGTACAGATGAACCGTACGCGCCCTGGAGGTCCCCAACCCAGGCAGTGAGCACTTGTTCCTGGGTACAGATGAACCGTACGCGCCCTGGAGGTCCCCAACCCAGGCAGTGAGCACTTGTTCCTGGGTACAGATGAACCGTACGCGCCCTGGAGGTCCCCAACCCAGGCAGTGAGCACTTGTTCCTGGGTACAGATGAACCGTACGCGCCCTGGAGGTCCCCAACCCAGGCAGTGAGCGCTTGTTCCTGGGTACAGATGAACCGTACGCGCCCTGGAGGTCCCCAACCCAGGCAGTGAGCGCTTGTTCCTGGGTACAGATGAACCGTACGCGCCCTGGAGGTCCCCAACCCAGGCAGTGAGCACTTGTTCCTGGGTACAGATGAACCGTACGCGCCCTGGAGGTCCCCAACCCAGGCAGTGAGCACTTGTTCCTGGGTACAGATGAACCGTACGCGCCCTGGAGGTCCCCAACCCAGGCAGTGAGCACTTGTTCCTGGGTACAGATGAACCGTACGCGCCCTGGAGGTCCCCAACCCAGGCAGTGAGCACTTGTTCCTGGGTACAGATGAACCGTACGCGCCCTGGAGGTCCCCAACCCAGGCAGTGAGCACTTGTTCCTGGGTACAGATGAACCGTACGCGCCCTGGAGGTCCCCAACCCAGGCAGTGAGCACTTGTTCCTGGGTACAGATGAACCGTACGCGCCCTGGAGGTCCCCAACCCAGGCAGTGAGCACTTGTTCCTGGGTACAGATGAACCGTACGCGCCCTGGAGGTCCCCAACCCAGGCAGTGAGCACTTGTTCCTGGGTACAGATGAACCGTACGCGCCCTGGAGGTTCGGGTTAGGGTTAGGGTTTGTTTTTGGGTTCGGGTTAGGGTTCGTGTTGGGGTCCCCAACCCAGGCAGTAAGCGCTTGTTCCTGGGTACAGATGAACCGTACGCGCCCTGGAGGTCCCCAACCCAGGCAGTAAGCGCTTGTTCCTGGGTACAGATGAACCGTACGCGCCCTGGAGGTCCCCAACCCAGGCAGTAAGCGCTTGTTCCTGGGTACAGATGAACCGTACGCGCCCTGGAGGTCCCCAACCCAGGCAGTAAGCGCTTGTTCCTGGGTACAGATGAACCGTACGCGCCCTGGAGGTCCCCAACCCAGGCAGTAAGCGCTTGTTCCTGGGTACAGATGAACCGTACGCGCCCTGGAGGTCCCCAACCCAGGCAGTAAGCGCTTGTTCCTGGGTACAGATGAACCGTACGCGCCCTGGAGGTCCCCAACCCAGGCAGTAAGCGCTTGTTCCTGGGTACAGATGAACCGTACGCGCCCTGGAGGTCCCCAACCCAGGCAGTAAGCGCTTGTTCCTGGGTACAGATGAACCGTACGCGCCCTGGAGGTCCCCAACCCAGGCAGTAAGCGCTTGTTCCTGGGTACAGATGAACCGTACGCGCCCTGGAGGTCCCCAACCCAGGCAGTAAGCGCTTGTTCCTGGGTACAGATGAACCGTACGCGCCCTGGAGGTCCCCAACCCAGGCAGTAAGCACTTGTTCCTGGGTACAGATGAACCGTACGCGCCCTGGAGGTCCCCAACCCAGGCAGTAAGCACTTGTTCCTGGGTACAGATGAACCGTACGCGCCCTGGAGGTCCCCAACCCAGGCAGTGAGCACTTGTTCCTGGGTACAGATGAACCGTACGCGCCCTGGAGGTCCCCAACCCAGGCAGTGAGCACTTGTTCCTGGGTACAGATGAACCGTACGCGCCCTGGAGGTCCCCAACCCAGGCAGTGAGCACTTGTTCCTGGGTACAGATGAACCGTACGCGCCCTGGAGGTCCCCAACCCAGGCAGTGAGCACTTGTTCCTGGGTACAGATGAACCGTACGCGCCCTGGAGGTCCCCAACCCAGGCAGTGAGCACTTGTTCCTGGGTACAGATGAACCGTACGCGCCCTGGAGGTCCCCAACCCAGGCAGTGAAGCACTTGTTCCTGGGTACAGATGAACCGTACGCGCCCTGGAGGTCCCCAACCCAGGCAGTGAGCACTTGTTCCTGGGTACAGATGAACCGTACGCGCCCTGGAGGTCCCCAACCCAGGCAGTAAGCACTTGTTCCTGGGTACAGATGAACCGTACGCGCCCTGGAGGTCCCCAACCCAGGCAGTAAGCACTTGTTCCTGGGTACAGATGAACCGTACGCGCCCTGGAGGTCCCCAACCCAGGCAGTAAGCACTTGTTCCTGGGTACAGATGAACCGTACGCGCCCTGGAGGTCCCCAACCCAGGCAGTGAGCACTTGTTCCTGGGTACAGATGAACCGTACGCGCCCTGGAGGTCCCCAACCCAGGCAGTGAGCACTTGTTCCTGGGTACAGATGAACCGTACGCGCCCTGGAGGTCCCCAACCCAGGCAGTGAGCACTTGTTCCTGGGTACAGATGAACCGTACGCGCCCTGGAGGTCCCCAACCCAGGCAGTGAGCACTTGTTCCTGGGTACAGATGAACCGTACGCGCCCTGGAGGTCCCCAACCCAGGCAGTAAGCACTTGTTCCTGGGTACAGATGAACCGTACGCGCCCTGGAGGTCCCCAACCCAGGCAGTAAGCACTTGTTCCTGGGTACAGATGAACCGTACGCGCCCTGGAGGTCCCCAACCCAGGCAGTAAGCACTTGTTCCTGGGTACAGATGAACCGTACGCGCCCTGGAGGTCCCCAACCCAGGCAGTAAGCACTTGTTCCTGGGTACAGATGAACCGTACGCGCCCTGGAGGTCCCCAACCCAGGCAGTAAGCACTTGTTCCTGGGTACAGATGAACCGTACGCGCCCTGGAGGTCCCCAACCCAGGCAGTAAGCACTTGTTCCTGGGTACAGATGAACCGTACGCGCCCTGGAGGTCCCCAACCCAGGCAGTAAGCACTTGTTCCTGGGTACAGATGAACCGTACGCGCCCTGGAGGTCCCCAACCCAGGCAGTAAGCACTTGTTCCTGGGTACAGATGAACCGTACGCGCCCTGGAGGTCCCCAACCCAGGCAGTAAGCACTTGTTCCTGGGTACAGATGAACCGTACGCGCCCTGGAGGTCCCCAACCCAGGCAGTAAGCACTTGTTCCTGGGTACAGATGAACCGTACGCGCCCTGGAGGTCCCCAACCCAGGCAGTAAGCACTTGTTCCTGGGTACAGATGAACCGTACGCGCCCTGGAGGTCCCCAACCCAGGCAGTAAGCACTTGTTCCTGGGTACAGATGAACCGTACGCGCCCTGGAGGTCCCCAACCCAGGCAGTAAGCACTTGTTCCTGGGTACAGATGAACCGTACGCGCCCTGGAGGTCCCCAACCCAGGCAGTAAGCACTTGTTCCTGGGTACAGATGAACCGTACGCGCCCTGGAGGTCCCCAACCCAGGCAGTAAGCACTTGTTCCTGGGTACAGATGAACCGTACGCGCCCTGGAGGTCCCCAACCCAGGCAGTAAGCACTTGTTCCTGGGTACAGATGAACCGTACGCGCCCTGGAGGTCCCCAACCCAGGCAGTAAGCACTTGTTCCTGGGTACAGATGAACCGTACGCGCCCTGGAGGTCCCCAACCCAGGCAGTAAGCACTTGTTCCTGGGTACAGATGAACCGTACGCGCCCTGGAGGTCCCCAACCCAGGCAGTAAGCACTTGTTCCTGGGTACAGATGAACCGTACGCGCCCTGGAGGTCCCCAACCCAGGCAGTAAGCACTTGTTCCTGGGTACAGATGAACCGTACGCGCCCTGGAGGTCCCCAACCCAGGCAGTAAGCACTTGTTCCTGGGTACAGATGAACCGTACGCGCCCTGGAGGTCCCCAACCCAGGCAGTAAGCACTTGTTCCTGGGTACAGATGAACCGTACGCGCCCTGGAGGTCCCCAACCCAGGCAGTAAGCACTTGTTCCTGGGTACAGATGAACCGTACGCGCCCTGGAGGTCCCCAACCCAGGCAGTAAGCACTTGTTCCTGGGTACAGATGAACCGTACGCGCCCTGGAGGTCCCCAACCCAGGCAGTAAGCACTTGTTCCTGGGTACAGATGAACCGTACGCGCCCTGGAGGTCCCCAACCCAGGCAGTAAGCACTTGTTCCTGGGTACAGATGAACCGTACGCGCCCTGGAGGTCCCCAACCCAGGCAGTAAGCACTTGTTCCTGGGTACAGATGAACCGTACGCGCCCTGGAGGTCCCCAACCCAGGCAGTAAGCACTTGTTCCTGGGTACAGATGAACCGTACGCGCCCTGGAGGTCCCCAACCCAGGCAGTAAGCACTTGTTCCTGGGTACAGATGAACCGTACGCGCCCTGGAGGTCCCCAACCCAGGCAGTAAGCACTTGTTCCTGGGTACAGATGAACCGTACGCGCCCTGGAGGTCCCCAACCCAGGCAGTAAGCACTTGTTCCTGGGTACAGATGAACCGTACGCGCCCTGGAGGTCCCCAACCCAGGCAGTAAGCACTTGTTCCTGGGTACAGATGAACCGTACGCGCCCTGGAGGTCCCCAACCCAGGCAGTAAGCACTTGTTCCTGGGTACAGATGAACCGTACGCGCCCTGGAGGTCCCCAACCCAGGCAGTAAGCACTTGTTCCTGGGTACAGATGAACCGTACGCGCCCTGGAGGTCCCCAACCCAGGCAGTAAGCACTTGTTCCTGGGTACAGATGAACCGTACGCGCCCTGGAGGTCCCCAACCCAGGCAGTAAGCACTTGTTCCTGGGTACAGATGAACCGTACGCGCCCTGGAGGTCCCCAACCCAGGCAGTAAGCACTTGTTCCTGGGTACAGATGAACCGTACGCGCCCTGGAGGTCCCCAACCCAGGCAGTAAGCGCTTGTTCCTGGGTACAGATGAACCGTACGCGCCCTGGAGGTCCCCAACCCAGGCAGTAAGCACTTGTTCCTGGGTACAGATGAACCGTACGCGCCCTGGAGGTCCCCAACCCAGGCAGTAAGCACTTGTTCCTGGGTACAGATGAACCGTACGCGCCCTGGAGGTCCCCAACCCAGGCAGTAAGCACTTGTTCCTGGGTACAGATGAACCGTACGCGCCCTGGAGGTCCCCAACCCAGGCAGTAAGCACTTGTTCCTGGGTACAGATGAACCGTACGCGCCCTGGAGGTCCCCAACCCAGGCAGTAAGCACTTGTTCCTGGGTACAGATGAACCGTACGCGCCCTGGAGGTCCCCAACCCAGGCAGTAAGCACTTGTTCCTGGGTACAGATGAACCGTACGCGCCCTGGAGGTCCCCAACCCAGGCAGTAAGCACTTGTTCCTGGGTACAGATGAACCGTACGCGCCCTGGAGGTCCCCAACCCAGGCAGTAAGCACTTGTTCCTGGGTACAGATGAACCGTACGCGCCCTGGAGGTCCCCAACCCAGGCAGTAAGCACTTGTTCCTGGGTACAGATGAACCGTACGCGCCCTGGAGGTCCCCAACCCAGGCAGTAAGCACTTGTTCCTGGGTACAGATGAACCGTACGCGCCCTGGAGGTCCCCAACCCAGGCAGTAAGCACTTGTTCCTGGGTACAGATGAACCGTACGCGCCCTGGAGGTCCCCAACCCAGGCAGTAAGCACTTGTTCCTGGGTACAGATGAACCGTACGCGCCCTGGAGGTCCCCAACCCAGGCAGTAAGCACTTGTTCCTGGGTACAGATGAACCGTACGCGCCCTGGAGGTCCCCAACCCAGGCAGTAAGCACTTGTTCCTGGGTACAGATGAACCGTACGCGCCCTGGAGGTCCCCAACCCAGGCAGTAAGCACTTGTTCCTGGGTACAGATGAACCGTACGCGCCCTGGAGGTCCCCAACCCAGGCAGTAAGCACTTGTTCCTGGGTACAGATGAACCGTACGCGCCCTGGAGGTCCCCAACCCAGGCAGTAAGCACTTGTTCCTGGGTACAGATGAACCGTACGCGCCCTGGAGGTCCCCAACCCAGGCAGTAAGCACTTGTTCCTGGGTACAGATGAACCGTACGCGCCCTGGAGGTCCCCAACCCAGGCAGTAAGCACTTGTTCCTGGGTACAGATGAACCGTACGCGCCCTGGAGGTCCCCAACCCAGGCAGTAAGCACTTGTTCCTGGGTACAGATGAACCGTACGCGCCCTGGAGGTCCCCAACCCAGGCAGTAAGCACTTGTTCCTGGGTACAGATGAACCGTACGCGCCCTGGAGGTCCCCAACCCAGGCAGTAAGCACTTGTTCCTGGGTACAGATGAACCGTACGCGCCCTGGAGGTCCCCAACCCAGGCAGTAAGCACTTGTTCCTGGGTACAGATGAACCGTACGCGCCCTGGAGGTCCCCAACCCAGGCAGTAAGCACTTGTTCCTGGGTACAGATGAACCGTACGCGCCCTGGAGGTCCCCAACCCAGGCAGTAAGCACTTGTTCCTGGGTACAGATGAACCGTACGCGCCCTGGAGGTCCCCAACCCAGGCAGTAAGCACTTGTTCCTGGGTACAGATGAACCGTACGCGCCCTGGAGGTCCCCAACCCAGGCAGTAAGCACTTGTTCCTGGGTACAGATGAACCGTACGCGCCCTGGAGGTCCCCAACCCAGGCAGTAAGCACTTGTTCCTGGGTACAGATGAACCGTACGCGCCCTGGAGGTCCCCAACCCAGGCAGTAAGCACTTGTTCCTGGGTACAGATGAACCGTACGCGCCCTGGAGGTCCCCAACCCAGGCAGTAAGCACTTGTTCCTGGGTACAGATGAACCGTACGCGCCCTGGAGGTCCCCAACCCAGGCAGTAAGCGCTTGTTCCTGGGTACAGATGAACCGTACGCGCCCTGGAGGTCCCCAACCCAGGCAGTAAGCACTTGTTCCTGGGTACAGATGAACCGTACGCGCCCTGGAGGTCCCCAACCCAGGCAGTAAGCACTTGTTCCTGGGTACAGATGAACCGTACGCGCCCTGGAGGTCCCCAACCCAGGCAGTAAGCACTTGTTCCTGGGTACAGATGAACCGTACGCGCCCTGGAGGTCCCCAACCCAGGCAGTAAGCACTTGTTCCTGGGTACAGATGAACCGTACGCGCCCTGGAGGTCCCCAACCCAGGCAGTAAGCACTTGTTCCTGGGTACAGATGAACCGTACGCGCCCTGGAGGTCCCCAACCCAGGCAGTAAGCACTTGTTCCTGGGTACAGATGAACCGTACGCGCCCTGGAGGTCCCCAACCCAGGCAGTAAGCACTTGTTCCTGGGTACAGATGAACCGTACGCGCCCTGGAGGTCCCCAACCCAGGCAGTAAGCACTTGTTCCTGGGTACAGATGAACCGTACGCGCCCTGGAGGTCCCCAACCCAGGCAGTAAGCACTTGTTCCTGGGTACAGATGAACCGTACGCGCCCTGGAGGTCCCCAACCCAGGCAGTAAGCACTTGTTCCTGGGTACAGATGAACCGTACGCGCCCTGGAGGTCCCCAACCCAGGCAGTAAGCACTTGTTCCTGGGTACAGATGAACCGTACGCGCCCTGGAGGTCCCCAACCCAGGCAGTAAGCACTTGTTCCTGGGTACAGATGAACCGTACGCGCCCTGGAGGTCCCCAACCCAGGCAGTAAGCACTTGTTCCTGGGTACAGATGAACCGTACGCGCCCTGGAGGTCCCCAACCCAGGCAGTAAGCACTTGTTCCTGGGTACAGATGAACCGTACGCGCCCTGGAGGTCCCCAACCCAGGCAGTAAGCACTTGTTCCTGGGTACAGATGAACCGTACGCGCCCTGGAGGTCCCCAACCCAGGCAGTAAGCACTTGTTCCTGGGTACAGATGAACCGTACGCGCCCTGGAGGTCCCCAACCCAGGCAGTAAGCACTTGTTCCTGGGTACAGATGAACCGTACGCGCCCTGGAGGTCCCCAACCCAGGCAGTGAGCACTTGTTCCTGGGTACAGATGAACCGTACGCGCCCTGGAGGTCCCCAACCCAGGCAGTAAGCACTTGTTCCTGGGTACAGATGAACCGTACGCGCCCTGGAGGTCCCCAACCCAGGCAGTAAGCACTTGTTCCTGGGTACAGATGAACCGTACGCGCCCTGGAGGTCCCCAACCCAGGCAGTGAGCACTTGTTCCTGGGTACAGATGAACCGTACGCGCCCTGGAGGTCCCCAACCCAGGCAGTGAGCACTTGTTCCTGGGTACAGATGAACCGTACGCGCCCTGGAGGTCCCCAACCCAGGCAGTAAGCACTTGTTCCTGGGTACAGATGAACCGTACGCGCCCTGGAGGTCCCCAACCCAGGCAGTAAGCACTTGTTCCTGGGTACAGATGAACCGTACGCGCCCTGGAGGTCCCCAACCCAGGCAGTAAGCACTTGTTCCTGGGTACAGATGAACCGTACGCGCCCTGGAGGTCCCCAACCCAGGCAGTAAGCACTTGTTCCTGGGTACAGATGAACCGTACGCGCCCTGGAGGTCCCCAACCCAGGCAGTAAGCACTTGTTCCTGGGTACAGATGAACCGTACGCGCCCTGGAGGTCCCCAACCCAGGCAGTAAGCACTTGTTCCTGGGTACAGATGAACCGTACGCGCCCTGGAGGTCCCCAACCCAGGCAGTAAGCACTTGTTCCTGGGTACAGATGAACCGTACGCGCCCTGGAGGTCCCCAACCCAGGCAGTAAGCACTTGTTCCTGGGTACAGATGAACCGTACGCGCCCTGGAGGTCCCCAACCCAGGCAGTAAGCACTTGTTCCTGGGTACAGATGAACCGTACGCGCCCTGGAGGTCCCCAACCCAGGCAGTAAGCACTTGTTCCTGGGTACAGATGAACCGTACGCGCCCTGGAGGTCCCCAACCCAGGCAGTAAGCACTTGTTCCTGGGTACAGATGAACCGTACGCGCCCTGGAGGTCCCCAACCCAGGCAGTAAGCACTTGTTCCTGGGTACAGATGAACCGTACGCGCCCTGGAGGTCCCCAACCCAGGCAGTAAGCACTTGTTCCTGGGTACAGATGAACCGTACGCGCCCTGGAGGTCCCCAACCCAGGCAGTAAGCACTTGTTCCTGGGTACAGATGAACCGTACGCGCCCTGGAGGTCCCCAACCCAGGCAGTAAGCACTTGTTCCTGGGTACAGATGAACCGTACGCGCCCTGGAGGTCCCCAACCCAGGCAGTAAGCACTTGTTCCTGGGTACAGATGAACCGTACGCGCCCTGGAGGTCCCCAACCCAGGCAGTAAGCACTTGTTCCTGGGTACAGATGAACCGTACGCGCCCTGGAGGTCCCCAACCCAGGCAGTAAGCACTTGTTCCTGGGTACAGATGAACCGTACGCGCCCTGGAGGTCCCCAACCCAGGCAGTAAGCACTTGTTCCTGGGTACAGATGAACCGTACGCGCCCTGGAGGTCCCCAACCCAGGCAGTAAGCACTTGTTCCTGGGTACAGATGAACCGTACGCGCCCTGGAGGTCCCCAACCCAGGCAGTAAGCACTTGTTCCTGGGTACAGATGAACCGTACGCGCCCTGGAGGTCCCCAACCCAGGCAGTAAGCACTTGTTCCTGGGTACAGATGAACCGTACGCGCCCTGGAGGTCCCCAACCCAGGCAGTAAGCACTTGTTCCTGGGTACAGATGAACCGTACGCGCCCTGGAGGTCCCCAACCCAGGCAGTAAGCACTTGTTCCTGGGTACAGATGAACCGTACGCGCCCTGGAGGTCCCCAACCCAGGCAGTAAGCACTTGTTCCTGGGTACAGATGAACCGTACGCGCCCTGGAGGTCCCCAACCCAGGCAGTAAGCACTTGTTCCTGGGTACAGATGAACCGTACGCGCCCTGGAGGTCCCCAACCCAGGCAGTAAGCACTTGTTCCTGGGTACAGATGAACCGTACGCGCCCTGGAGGTCCCCAACCCAGGCAGTAAGCACTTGTTCCTGGGTACAGATGAACCGTACGCGCCCTGGAGGTCCCCAACCCAGGCAGTAAGCACTTGTTCCTGGGTACAGATGAACCGTACGCGCCCTGGAGGTCCCCAACCCAGGCAGTAAGCACTTGTTCCTGGGTACAGATGAACCGTACGCGCCCTGGAGGTCCCCAACCCAGGCAGTAAGCACTTGTTCCTGGGTACAGATGAACCGTACGCGCCCTGGAGGTCCCCAACCCAGGCAGTAAGCACTTGTTCCTGGGTACAGATGAACCGTACGCGCCCTGGAGGTCCCCAACCCAGGCAGTAAGCACTTGTTCCTGGGTACAGATGAACCGTACGCGCCCTGGAGGTCCCCAACCCAGGCAGTAAGCACTTGTTCCTGGGTACAGATGAACCGTACGCGCCCTGGAGGTCCCCAACCCAGGCAGTGAGCACTTGTTCCTGGGTACAGATGAACCGTACGCGCCCTGGAGGTCCCCAACCCAGGCAGTGAGCACTTGTTCCTGGGTACAGATGAACCGTACGCGCCCTGGAGGTCCCCAACCCAGGCAGTGAGCACTTGTTCCTGGGTACAGATGAACCGTACGCGCCCTGGAGGTCCCCAACCCAGGCAGTGAGCACTTGTTCCTGGGTACAGATGAACCGTACGCGCCCTGGAGGTCCCCAACCCAGGCAGTGAGCACTTG
Organism: Garcialebias charrua; assembly: GCA_038048925.1. Lineage (NCBI taxonomy): Eukaryota > Metazoa > Chordata > Actinopteri > Cyprinodontiformes > Rivulidae > Garcialebias > Garcialebias charrua. The sequence continues at coordinate 8,326 of JBBPBX010050937.1, read as the reverse complement.
TTCCTGGGTACAGATGAACCGTACGCGCCCTGGAGGTCCCCAACCCAGGCAGTGAGCACTTGTTCCTGGGTACAGATGAACCGTACGCGCCCTGGAGGTCCCCAACCCAGGCAGTGAGCACTTGTTCCTGGGTACAGATGAACCGTACGCGCCCTGGAGGTCCCCAACCCAGGCAGTGAGCACTTGTTCCTGGGTACAGATGAACCGTACGCGCCCTGGAGGTCCCCAACCCAGGCAGTGAGCACTTGTTCCTGGGTACAGATGAACCGTACGCGCCCTGGAGGTCCCCAACCCAGGCAGTGAGCACTTGTTCCTGGGTACAGATGAACCGTACGCGCCCTGGAGGTCCCCAACCCAGGCAGTAAGCACTTGTTCCTGGGTACAGATGAACCGTACGCGCCCTGGAGGTCCCCAACCCAGGCAGTAAGCACTTGTTCCTGGGTACAGATGAACCGTACGCGCCCTGGAGGTCCCCAACCCAGGCAGTAAGCACTTGTTCCTGGGTACAGATGAACCGTACGCGCCCTGGAGGTCCCCAACCCAGGCAGTAAGCACTTGTTCCTGGGTACAGATGAACCGTACGCGCCCTGGAGGTCCCCAACCCAGGCAGTAAGCACTTGTTCCTGGGTACAGATGAACCGTACGCGCCCTGGAGGTCCCCAACCCAGGCAGTAAGCACTTGTTCCTGGGTACAGATGAACCGTACGCGCCCTGGAGGTCCCCAACCCAGGCAGTAAGCACTTGTTCCTGGGTACAGATGAACCGTACGCGCCCTGGAGGTCCCCAACCCAGGCAGTAAGCACTTGTTCCTGGGTACAGATGAACCGTACGCGCCCTGGAGGTCCCCAACCCAGGCAGTAAGCACTTGTTCCTGGGTACAGATGAACCGTACGCGCCCTGGAGGTCCCCAACCCAGGCAGTAAGCACTTGTTCCTGGGTACAGATGAACCGTACGCGCCCTGGAGGTCCCCAACCCAGGCAGTAAGCACTTGTTCCTGGGTACAGATGAACCGTACGCGCCCTGGAGGTCCCCAACCCAGGCAGTAAGCACTTGTTCCTGGGTACAGATGAACCGTACGCGCCCTGGAGGTCCCCAACCCAGGCAGTAAGCACTTGTTCCTGGGTACAGATGAACCGTACGCGCCCTGGAGGTCCCCAACCCAGGCAGTAAGCGCTTGTTCCTGGGTACAGATGAACCGTACGCGCCCTGGAGGTCCCCAACCCAGGCAGTAAGCGCTTGTTCCTGGGTACAGATGAACCGTACGCGCCCTGGAGGTCCCCAACCCAGGCAGTAAGCGCTTGTTCCTGGGTACAGATGAACCGTACGCGCCCTGGAGGTCCCCAACCCAGGCAGTAAGCACTTGTTCCTGGGTACAGATGAACCGTACGCGCCCTGGAGGTCCCCAACCCAGGCAGTAAGCACTTGTTCCTGGGTACAGATGAACCGTACGCGCCCTGGAGGTCCCCAACCCAGGCAGTAAGCACTTGTTCCTGGGTACAGATGAACCGTACGCGCCCTGGAGGTCCCCAACCCAGGCAGTAAGCACTTGTTCCTGGGTACAGATGAACCGTACGCGCCCTGGAGGTCCCCAACCCAGGCAGTAAGCACTTGTTCCTGGGTACAGATGAACCGTACGCGCCCTGGAGGTCCCCAACCCAGGCAGTAAGCACTTGTTCCTGGGTACAGATGAACCGTACGCGCCCTGGAGGTCCCCAACCCAGGCAGTAAGCACTTGTTCCTGGGTACAGATGAACCGTACGCGCCCTGGAGGTCCCCAACCCAGGCAGTAAGCACTTGTTCCTGGGTACAGATGAACCGTACGCGCCCTGGAGGTCCCCAACCCAGGCAGTAAGCACTTGTTCCTGGGTACAGATGAACCGTACGCGCCCTGGAGGTCCCCAACCCAGGCAGTAAGCACTTGTTCCTGGGTACAGATGAACCGTACGCGCCCTGGAGGTTAGGGTTAGGGTTAGGGTTAGGGTTAGGGTTAGGGTTAGGCTAACCCAACCCAGGCAGTAAGCACTTGTTCCTGGGTACAGATGAACCGTACGCGCCCTGGAGGTCCCCAACCCAGGCAGTAAGCGCTTGTTCCTGGGTACAGATGAACCGTACGCGCCCTGGAGGTCCCCAACCCAGGCAGTAAGCACTTGTTCCTGGGTACAGATGAACCGTACGCGCCCTGGAGGTCCCCAACCCAGGCAGTAAGCACTTGTTCCTGGGTACAGATGAACCGTACGCGCCCTGGAGGTCCCCAACCCAGGCAGTAAGCACTTGTTCCTGGGTACAGATGAACCGTACGCGCCCTGGAGGTCCCCAACCCAGGCAGTAAGCACTTGTTCCTGGGTACAGATGAACCGTACGCGCCCTGGAGGTCCCCAACCCAGGCAGTAAGCACTTGTTCCTGGGTACAGATGAACCGTACGCGCCCTGGAGGTCCCCAACCCAGGCAGTAAGCACTTGTTCCTGGGTACAGATGAACCGTACGCGCCCTGGAGGTCCCCAACCCAGGCAGTAAGCACTTGTTCCTGGGTACAGATGAACCGTACGCGCCCTGGAGGTCCCCAACCCAGGCAGTAAGCACTTGTTCCTGGGTACAGATGAACCGTACGCGCCCTGGAGGTCCCCAACCCAGGCAGTAAGCACTTGTTCCTGGGTACAGATGAACCGTACGCGCCCTGGAGGTCCCCAACCCAGGCAGTAAGCACTTGTTCCTGGGTACAGATGAACCGTACGCGCCCTGGAGGTCCCCAACCCAGGCAGTAAGCACTTGTTCCTGGGTACAGATGAACCGTACGCGCCCTGGAGGTCCCCAACCCAGGCAGTAAGCACTTGTTCCTGGGTACAGATGAACCGTACGCGCCCTGGAGGTCCCCAACCCAGGCAGTAAGCACTTGTTCCTGGGTACAGATGAACCGTACGCGCCCTGGAGGTCCCCAACCCAGGCAGTAAGCACTTGTTCCTGGGTACAGATGAACCGTACGCGCCCTGGAGGTCCCCAACCCAGGCAGTAAGCACTTGTTCCTGGGTACAGATGAACCGTACGCGCCCTGGAGGTCCCCAACCCAGGCAGTAAGCACTTGTTCCTGGGTACAGATGAACCGTACGCGCCCTGGAGGTCCCCAACCCAGGCAGTAAGCACTTGTTCCTGGGTACAGATGAACCGTACGCGCCCTGGAGGTCCCCAACCCAGGCAGTAAGCACTTGTTCCTGGGTACAGATGAACCGTACGCGCCCTGGAGGTCCCCAACCCAGGCAGTAAGCACTTGTTCCTGGGTACAGATGAACCGTACGCGCCCTGGAGGTTAGGGTTAGGGTTAGGGTTAGGGTTAGGGTTAGGGTTAGTGTTAGGCTAACCCAACCCAGGCAGTAAGCGCTTGTTCCTGGGTACAGATGAACCGTACGCGCCCTGGAGGTCCCCAACCCAGGCAGTAAGCGCTTGTTCCTGGGTACAGATGAACCGTACGCGCCCTGGAGGTCCCCAACCCAGGCAGTAAGCACTTGTTCCTGGGTACAGATGAACCGTACGCGCCCTGGAGGTCCCCAACCCAGGCAGTAAGCACTTGTTCCTGGGTACAGATGAACCGTACGCGCCCTGGAGGTCCCCAACCCAGGCAGTAAGCACTTGTTCCTGGGTACAGATGAACCGTACGCGCCCTGGAGGTCCCCAACCCAGGCAGTAAGCACTTGTTCCTGGGTACAGATGAACCGTACGCGCCCTGGAGGTCCCCAACCCAGGCAGTAAGCACTTGTTCCTGGGTACAGATGAACCGTACGCGCCCTGGAGGTCCCCAACCCAGGCAGTAAGCACTTGTTCCTGGGTACAGATGAACCGTACGCGCCCTGGAGGTCCCCAACCCAGGCAGTAAGCACTTGTTCCTGGGTACAGATGAACCGTACGCGCCCTGGAGGTCCCCAACCCAGGCAGTAAGCACTTGTTCCTGGGTACAGATGAACCGTACGCGCCCTGGAGGTCCCCAACCCAGGCAGTAAGCACTTGTTCCTGGGTACAGATGAACCGTACGCGCCCTGGAGGTCCCCAACCCAGGCAGTAAGCACTTGTTCCTGGGTACAGATGAACCGTACGCGCCCTGGAGGTCCCCAACCCAGGCAGTAAGCACTTGTTCCTGGGTACAGATGAACCGTACGCGCCCTGGAGGTCCCCAACCCAGGCAGTAAGCACTTGTTCCTGGGTACAGATGAACCGTACGCGCCCTGGAGGTCCCCAACCCAGGCAGTAAGCACTTGTTCCTGGGTACAGATGAACCGTACGCGCCCTGGAGGTCCCCAACCCAGGCAGTAAGCACTTGTTCCTGGGTACAGATGAACCGTACGCGCCCTGGAGGTCCCCAACCCAGGCAGTAAGCACTTGTTCCTGGGTACAGATGAACCGTACGCGCCCTGGAGGTCCCCAACCCAGGCAGTGAGCACTTGTTCCTGGGTACAGATGAACCGTACGCGCCCTGGAGGTCCCCAACCCAGGCAGTGAGCACTTGTTCCTGGGTACAGATGAACCGTACGCGCCCTGGAGGTCCCCAACCCAGGCAGTGAGCACTTGTTCCTGGGTACAGATGAACCGTACGCGCCCTGGAGGTCCCCAACCCAGGCAGTGAGCACTTGTTCCTGGGTACAGATGAACCGTACGCGCCCTGGAGGTCCCCAACCCAGGCAGTGAGCACTTGTTCCTGGGTACAGATGAACCGTACGCGCCCTGGAGGTCCCCAACCCAGGCAGTGAGCACTTGTTCCTGGGTACAGATGAACCGTACGCGCCCTGGAGGTCCCCAACCCAGGCAGTGAGCACTTGTTCCTGGGTACAGATGAACCGTACGCGCCCTGGAGGTCCCCAACCCAGGCAGTGAGCACTTGTTCCTGGGTACAGATGAACCGTACGCGCCCTGGAGGTCCCCAACCCAGGCAGTGAGCACTTGTTCCTGGGTACAGATGAACCGTACGCGCCCTGGAGGTCCCCAACCCAGGCAGTGAGCACTTGTTCCTGGGTACAGATGAACCGTACGCGCCCTGGAGGTCCCCAACCCAGGCAGTGAGCACTTGTTCCTGGGTACAGATGAACCGTACGCGCCCTGGAGGTCCCCAACCCAGGCAGTAAGCACTTGTTCCTGGGTACAGATGAACCGTACGCGCCCTGGAGGTCCCCAACCCAGGCAGTAAGCACTTGTTCCTGGGTACAGATGAACCGTACGCGCCCTGGAGGTCCCCAACCCAGGCAGTAAGCACTTGTTCCTGGGTACAGATGAACCGTACGCGCCCTGGAGGTCCCCAACCCAGGCAGTAAGCACTTGTTCCTGGGTACAGATGAACCGTACGCGCCCTGGAGGTCCCCAACCCAGGCAGTAAGCACTTGTTCCTGGGTACAGATGAACCGTACGCGCCCTGGAGGTCCCCAACCCAGGCAGTAAGCACTTGTTCCTGGGTACAGATGAACCGTACGCGCCCTGGAGGTCCCCAACCCAGGCAGTAAGCACTTGTTCCTGGGTACAGATGAACCGTACGCGCCCTGGAGGTCCCCAACCCAGGCAGTAAGCACTTGTTCCTGGGTACAGATGAACCGTACGCGCCCTGGAGGTCCCCAACCCAGGCAGTAAGCACTTGTTCCTGGGTACAGATGAACCGTACGCGCCCTGGAGGTCCCCAACCCAGGCAGTAAGCACTTGTTCCTGGGTACAGATGAACCGTACGCGCCCTGGAGGTCCCCAACCCAGGCAGTAAGCACTTGTTCCTGGGTACAGATGAACCGTACGCGCCCTGGAGGTCCCCAACCCAGGCAGTAAGCACTTGTTCCTGGGTACAGATGAACCGTACGCGCCCTGGAGGTCCCCAACCCAGGCAGTAAGCACTTGTTCCTGGGTACAGATGAACCGTACGCGCCCTGGAGGTCCCCAACCCAGGCAGTAAGCACTTGTTCCTGGGTACAGATGAACCGTACGCGCCCTGGAGGTCCCCAACCCAGGCAGTGAGCACTTGTTCCTGGGTACAGATGAACCGTACGCGCCCTGGAGGTCCCCAACCCAGGCAGTGAGCACTTGTTCCTGGGTACAGATGAACCGTACGCGCCCTGGAGGTCCCCAACCCAGGCAGTGAGCACTTGTTCCTGGGTACAGATGAACCGTACGCGCCCTGGAGGTCCCCAACCCAGGCAGTGAGCACTTGTTCCTGGGTACAGATGAACCGTACGCGCCCTGGAGGTCCCCAACCCAGGCAGTGAGCACTTGTTCCTGGGTACAGATGAACCGTACGCGCCCTGGAGGTCCCCAACCCAGGCAGTGAGCACTTGTTCCTGGGTACAGATGAACCGTACGCGCCCTGGAGGTCCCCAACCCAGGCAGTGAGCACTTGTTCCTGGGTACAGATGAACCGTACGCGCCCTGGAGGTCCCCAACCCAGGCAGTGAGCACTTGTTCCTGGGTACAGATGAACCGTACGCGCCCTGGAGGTCCCCAACCCAGGCAGTGAGCACTTGTTCCTGGGTACAGATGAACCGTACGCGCCCTGGAGGTCCCCAACCCAGGCAGTGAGCACTTGTTCCTGGGTACAGATGAACCGTACGCGCCCTGGAGGTCCCCAACCCAGGCAGTGAGCACTTGTTCCTGGGTACAGATGAACCGTACGCGCCCTGGAGGTCCCCAACCCAGGCAGTGAGCACTTGTTCCTGGGTACAGATGAACCGTACGCGCCCTGGAGGTCCCCAACCCAGGCAGTGAGCACTTGTTCCTGGGTACAGATGAACCGTACGCGCCCTGGAGGTCCCCAACCCAGGCAGTGAGCACTTGTTCCTGGGTACAGATGAACCGTACGCGCCCTGGAGGTCCCCAACCCAGGCAGTGAGCACTTGTTCCTGGGTACAGATGAACCGTACGCGCCCTGGAGGTCCCCAACCCAGGCAGTGAGCACTTGTTCCTGGGTACAGATGAACCGTACGCGCCCTGGAGGTCCCCAACCCAGGCAGTGAGCACTTGTTCCTGGGTACAGATGAACCGTACGCGCCCTGGAGGTCCCCAACCCAGGCAGTGAGCACTTGTTCCTGGGTACAGATGAACCGTACGCGCCCTGGAGGTCCCCAACCCAGGCAGTGAGCACTTGTTCCTGGGTACAGATGAACCGTACGCGCCCTGGAGGTCCCCAACCCAGGCAGTGAGCACTTGTTCCTGGGTACAGATGAACCGTACGCGCCCTGGAGGTCCCCAACCCAGGCAGTGAGCACTTGTTCCTGGGTACAGATGAACCGTACGCGCCCTGGAGGTCCCCAACCCAGGCAGTGAGCACTTGTTCCTGGGTACAGATGAACCGTACGCGCCCTGGAGGTCCCCAACCCAGGCAGTAAGCACTTGTTCCTGGGTACAGATGAACCGTACGCGCCCTGGAGGTCCCCAACCCAGGCAGTAAGCACTTGTTCCTGGGTACAGATGAACCGTACGCGCCCTGGAGGTCCCCAACCCAGGCAGTAAGCACTTGTTCCTGGGTACAGATGAACCGTACGCGCCCTGGAGGTCCCCAACCCAGGCAGTAAGCACTTGTTCCTGGGTACAGATGAACCGTACGCGCCCTGGAGGTCCCCAACCCAGGCAGTAAGCACTTGTTCCTGGGTACAGATGAACCGTACGCGCCCTGGAGGTCCCCAACCCAGGCAGTAAGCACTTGTTCCTGGGTACAGATGAACCGTACGCGCCCTGGAGGTCCCCAACCCAGGCAGTAAGCACTTGTTCCTGGGTACAGATGAACCGTACGCGCCCTGGAGGTCCCCAACCCAGGCAGTAAGCACTTGTTCCTGGGTACAGATGAACCGTACGCGCCCTGGAGGTCCCCAACCCAGGCAGTAAGCACTTGTTCCTGGGTACAGATGAACCGTACGCGCCCTGGAGGTCCCCAACCCAGGCAGTAAGCACTTGTTCCTGGGTACAGATGAACCGTACGCGCCCTGGAGGTCCCCAACCCAGGCAGTAAGCACTTGTTCCTGGGTACAGATGAACCGTACGCGCCCTGGAGGTTAGGGTTAGGGTTAGGGTTAGGGTTAGGGTTAGGGTTAGTGTTAGGCTAACCCAACCCAGGCAGTAAGCGCTTGTTCCTGGGTACAGATGAACCGTACGCGCCCTGGAGGTCCCCAACCCAGGCAGTAAGCGCTTGTTCCTGGGTACAGATGAACCGTACGCGCCCTGGAGGTCCCCAACCCAGGCAGTAAGCGCTTGTTCCTGGGTACAGATGAACCGTACGCGCCCTGGAGGTCCCCAACCCAGGCAGTAAGCACTTGTTCCTGGGTACAGATGAACCGTACGCGCCCTGGAGGTCCCCAACCCAGGCAGTAAGCACTTGT
>JBBPBX010050936.1:0-24775 GCA_038048925.1 Garcialebias charrua | reverse complement strand
CAAATAATTACGCTTTGTAAGTTTCAAGAAAATCCGCGTTGTGGTTTATGGGTTATCTTGCTAACAAACAGCTAACAAACACAACAAACAGTAGTTGCCTCCAGAGCAGGAGGCCGGGCAGCGACAGTCAGTCCGAGCAGAGGAGGCTTTTTTTGGACACATGAGCTGGAAACGGTCGGTGGACTCTCTGGAAGTGTCCCCTAGCGGACAAAAGTGGTACTGCACCTTTTTTTTCTCCCAAAATGAAAAACGGTCATATCTGAGCCAAAAATTGGTCTAAAAATATGGAAAAAAACCCATAAATAGGTCTCACCTCTCTATAGGTCGTAGGCCATGAAAAAATGATAAAAAGCCGTGACCTATAGTCCAGAAAATACGGTAAATGGAAAGCAAAGCACTGTGACTGCAGACGGGTCCATACAATCAATCAATCAATCACCTTTATTTAACCAGGTAGAGCCCATTGAGATCGAGATCTCTTTTACAAGGGTGACCTGGTCAAGTGGTCAGCAGCACACGTCACATTGGCAATAGGCATTTGCACTTATCAAAAGAAAATAAAGAAAACTACAATCACAGTAAACAGATGTTGACAGTTCAAAACCAACAGGATATGACAGATTTCTATATACATTATATACAAAACAAGCAGACAGACCTCGGTTGGGTAAATAAAGTTAAAAAATCAACAATGACATGTATATTGGATAAGTAATGGTTAGAAACATCTGCAATGGTCAAGTTTCTTGATGACATTTTCTACTACGGTTGACATAAAGGATCCAGGAGAGATGAATGTTGATAGTTTCAGATCTTTCTGTAAGTTGTTCCAGGCTGAGGGGACGGCGAAGCTGAATGCTCTTTTTCCTAGTTCAGTTCTGACAGGAGGAACTGACAGGAGGACTAAATCGTTAGAGCGCAGGGAGTAATGACTGTGTGATGTTTGTATTAAGGAGGTGAGGTATGACGGGACTAGGTTTAGGAGGGTCTTGTAGATGAAGGATATCCAGTGAGTGTATCTGCGAGTGCTGAGAGATGACCAGCCAGATTTTACGTAAAGCTCACAGTGATGAGTGCGATAACTGGAGTCAGTAATGAACCGAAGGGCACCGTGGTAAATGGAGTCTAAGGACTGTAGGTATTTTGATGCAGCACTCATGTACAGCACGTCACCATAATCTAGTATTGGCATGAATGTTGCAGCTACTAATGTTCTCCTGGCTTTGCATGAGAAGCAGGATTTGTTTCTGAAGAAGAAACCTAGCTTCAGTTTGAGTTTAGTGGCCAACTGGCTGAGCACCAAAACAGAACCAACACCAGAGGTCCAGATCATTCCAGAACCAACACCAGAGGTCCAGATCATTCCAGAACCAACACCAGAGGTCCAGATCATTCCAGAACCAACACCAGAGGTCCAGATCATTCCAGAACCAACACCAGAGGTCCAGATCATTCCAGAACCAACACCAGAGGTCCAGATCATTCCAGAACCAACACCAGTGGTCCAGATCATTCCAGAACCATCACCAGTGGTCCAGATCATTCCAGAACCAACACCAGAGGTCCAGATCATTCCAGAACCAACACCAGAGGTCCAGATCATTCCAGAACCAACACCAGAGGTCCAGATCATTCCAGAACCATCACCAGAGGTCCAGATCATTCCTACTGCGCTGCTCCTCCTCAAACGTTGAGATGATCCTGATACAAGGTCGAGGAAGAACTGTTGTCCTTGGAGGTTTTTTAATATAGTTTAGAAACTGATGGAACGGTTCTGCCTCAGGTGGAGGAGTTCAAGTATCTCTGGGTTTTCTTCAGAAGAATGGAGCATGTATGACCATGTATTTTTGACCTTTCGTTGTCAGATCGTTGGAGATGGCGACTACTGAGATGGACTCCGGGTGTTCAGAGATCAAGGCGGAGCAGGGACCAGCTGACCCGGACTCCAAGTACCCGCTCAAAGTTCTGTATTGTGGAGGTACAGTTTGATTCTGCGCATGTGCACGTGTCCTTGATGTGGCTGCACGTCTAATGTTCTCTTCTCCTCCGCAGTGTGTTCCCTGCCCACAGAGGTGAGTTGGCCCGTCCGACACGATGGACGGCACGGAGGTGCAGCGGCTGATCGGCTGTGCTTCTTCTTTACAGTACTGTGAGTACATGCCGGAGCCGGCCAAGTGCAGGCAGTGGCTCGAGAAGAACTTTCCAGATGTGTTTGCCAGGATGACTGTAGGTGAGTGTCTCAGAGAGCTTCAGGGACAACTGAGGATTCGTTTTGTCCCCCATCGGGGAGCGAGACGAGGGACTTGGACATGTCCTGCAGTCAGTCTGTCCATGATGGGAGCACTTTGAGGAACCGACTTGTTCCGTTTAGTGATGGCGGCGTCTCATCTGGCGCCTCCAGCCTGTGGAAGACATCGTGTAAAGTTCTTGTATTAAGAGATAAAACGGTTTGAGCTCATCTGCAGCATACAGATGTGTCAGATCTTTGCCAGATGTTCGTTGGTTGCTTTTTAAACTCGCAAACAGCTGGTGGGTCACAGCCGCTGTCAGGAAGCTTGGAGCGACTCCTGACATGGTGGTGGCGTTCCGCAGGGCTGATATCAGGGTCCTCCTTATTTTCTCACCAGGCCTGAAGGAGTTGCTGCTGCAGAATCTTTCCATCATCTCCAGATGTTCCATCTTGTTCCAACGTGCAACCTTCTCACCACTGACCTCCTGGACGAGACGTGCACAGGTTCTCTGATAACAAGGTTTTAATGTTCTCTGTCTCATCAGCAGCAAACGTGCCGAAGCAGGACTCAGGCTCTGGAGAACCTCCACCTGCAGTCGAGGAGGAGGAGAAGAAGAAGCAGAAGAGAGGCAGGTGTTCAGAACAACTGGGGGGGCGGGGCCTCCTGGATAATCATGTGTTCACTAGGGATGGGGCCGATCCGATCCAGTATCGGTATCCGATACCAGCATAATTTAAGTATCGGATATCGGAACCAACCTGCCGATATTTCCGATACTTTCTAGATGTCAGAGAGCACGTGTGTTTCACCATGCTCTGTGACTTCTGTCTTAACATTGTGTGAGGTAAACCCAGAAAGACACTCTGAGCCTCACTACAGTAATTCACAAACTAATGGCATACAAGAGGCAGGTCTCTACCACAGACGTCCTTCTGACTCATGGTGCACACTAGTCTAAAATAAACTATGCATTGAATTTATAAATGTAAAATCAATGTACAGTATTGTTTAAATCTGTATCTGTTGATCAAAACCAACAAGAATTACAACTCAGTGCCACAGTCAAAAACGAAACTAAAAAAATGGATTTCCCTGTATATTAGTGTTCAATTATAGTTTAAGGCCCTGTTTACACGGACACTGTGTGGGGGAAACGTATGTTTTGGGTATGTTAATTAGGTTGAAAGTTTTGCGTTGACACGGGCAAATTCTGTGGATACGACTCTCTCCCCCCCACCCCCGTCCTCATGATTTCACTGTAGTTACCATGCTGGGCCATTAGATGGCGCTGTGATTTTTGGAACCTTCACTACTGCGCATGCGTGCAGCCTGGGGTAAACAGAGCAGACGAGGCAGCCTGTTTTCCTCTCTGGCTAAAAGTTCAGCTACTACAAGTTGTTGTCAACAAGTTAACAACAAGTTAAAGCTGGAATTTGGATAAGAGTCAACAGATTTGACACCAAGTGGGACCGCTACAAGCTGCACACCAGTTGCTGACTGGACCGGAACCGAGTCAACATGTCTGACTTTAGTCCGTGAGAATCAGCTGATTTCCAGCAGCGCTACAAGGTAAACAATGTTCTTAATAATGTTTCCTTGTGTTTAGTTCGATCACAGAACAACCAACTGAGGTTTTATTTTTATTTTTTTCCTGCGAGGTCGAAGCTGTTCCACGAAGCGGACCGGCGGTTCGGATGTGGGTCCAGTTTCCACCAGGATGAAAACAACAGAGTCCAGTTCATTAAAGTTCGGTTAACGTGTTTTTAAAAGTGTTCAATTTAATTCTCAGTGTTTGTGACATGAGTTTGTGGTGTTGAATAAATAAATAAATTAAAAATCAACCTGGTGTCTTCATTTTCAACATGCAGCATGTTAGGCATGACGTAACGAGTCCAGATAGCTTCATTTAGCTCAGATAAATGTAAATATCTCCCACGCTAACATAAATACTGTTTATTATTGTTAAACTGTTAATATATAGCACATTTAGTATGTTATAGTGCAGCGTGACACGTGAAATGTCCGACTGCCTCGTTAACAGACAACTGGATCCAGGCAGCTGCTCTCTTCCAACACAGATGCAGGTAAGGTGTAGAATAATTAAATATGAGAATCAAAATATATTCCATCAGCTATAGTTCAGAAAGTGGTGCGTGTGTCCACTGTCCAGTCCACCGCCATTGTTAAAATGCCGGCTGTCTGCGCGTGCGTGCTGCGTGCATGTGTTCAAACAAAAGCTCCACGGGAGATGTTTACATTATCAACGGGGGGTCAGCGAAAAACTTCCACCTTGAGAGCAGGGTCAGAAAAGTATCGGAGTCAAAGAGGGGGGCCAGCAGCGTCGTGTAGGCGATAAGCAAAGTCGCAAAGAGAAAGTAGCGGTTACACTCAAAATATGCGCCGTGTAAACTGGCCCTAAATCTGTATCCGTTGATCAAACTCGACAAGAATTACAACTCGTATAGTGCCACAATCAAAAATAAAACTAAAAAATGGGGAGTAGACTGTGATGATTTCCCATAATGCTTAGCAGTATTTTTAGACTAGTGTGCACCATGAGTCAGAAGGACGTCTGTGGTAGAGACCTGCCTTGTATGCCATTAGTTTGTGAATTACTGTAGTGAGGCTCAGGATATATTCTCTGGGTTTACCTCACACAATGTTAAAGGGGACCACATATTCAAAATTCACTTTTTAATGTTTTTTTTACTCAACTTTGGGTATTTACTTACCTGAGTCCAGCCCTCAACTAGCAACCCCTGGTGCGACTCCACCCACTTCAGTATAAAATAGTTGACGGTTGTTTTTCCTGATTTCATGTCGGCACAATGGCTAAAAATGTCACAGAGTCTAGCCAGCTAACTCTCTGACCCTCCTGGCCCAGATAATGGAGCGCGCACTAAGCAGATTTAAAATTGATAGTTTTCAGATGGGAGGCTTGAATGAACAGCGATGCAGCATGTTGCTGTGTGTGTGTTGGTTTATGTGTCATTAGCAGGACAGACTACGTACCGCTAAACCTCATTGACAAACCCGTGTGTGTGTGTGTGTGTGTGTCTGCGAGTCACATCCGCTTCGCTACCTCCAGCTCGCGCGCACAGGGAGAGGGAGGGAGACGTCAGGGAGGGAGTTGGACATTTATTACAGAGGAAAATTTAAAAATGACACGACAACTTGTACACGTCTGATCTGTCCCACTGTCCCACAATACGTCGCAGTCCAGTTCAGCTCAGCGTGAGTTCAGACATCCTCGTCTGCCTTTGGAGGGCGGAGTTAATGTAAGCAGATCTTTGAAGGGCGTGGCCACGAGATCTCATTATCATAAACCGGTCGTTCAAAACGAAAGTTAAAAATGGCAGAATTAAAAAGGGTATAATTGATTATCTAAGAATTATTTTGTGTATTAAATTGAATGAACACTGTCTGGTAACCCCAAAGACATACCATAAACATTTTAAAAACCTATCTGTGGTCTCCTTAAGACAGAAGTCAGAGTATTGTGCAATATACGTGCTCTCCCTTCAAGAAATTAATTATTTCAGCCTCCTATACCTGAACTTTGATATCGGATCGAAAAAGTATCGGTATCGGTCGATACCCAGATTTAGGAATCGGATCGGATGTAAAAAATGTGGATCGGTGCATCCCTAGATTTCACTGCAGCAGGGACCTGAACAGTAACTCCAGCAGGTCCAAAAGTCTTTGTAGTAAAACATCGACGTTGCTTCAAACGGCCCGGTCGATGCATTTTGACATCGCCCACGATCTTTGACGATCGCCGCTGATAACCGATATATCTGTCGGCCTCTAGTTTTTATTTGGACCTTTGTGGCCAAGTGCAATCAGAGAAATGACTTTTTCTGAGTGGAGAATGAAAACAGCTGAAGAGGGTTGGAGCTAAAAGCAGCAACAACTAAAATGAGCTAAACTTTAGCTAAAAGCTTCAAGTTGAAAGAAGCTAAAAGAGGAAGTTCTGCCAGATTCATGTCGTGATCTAAAACTGACTGATTTAAAGAGTCTGCATCATCCAACATTCATCCAACATCCATCCATTCATCCAGCATTCATCCAACATTCATCCATCAATCGTCCCACCAATTATCCATCCATCCAACATTCATCCATTCATGCAAGTATCCATCCGTCCAAACAACTGATGACCAAAGTTCAGTAAAAGTCTTTGTCACGTGGAGCAGATGTGGTCCAGAGAGCATCTTCTGTCAGGGACAAACATCTGCTGGTTGGACTCTTCCACTAAGTTTCCACAGACATGACATCAACGATGATAATTATGAATTTAAAAGTTTATTTTATGGTAACAGTTCTAACGTTCCTTTGTATTTAACGAGTGTTTGTGATGAGTCTATAAAACTCCTTTACTCCTTTAGGTGGCCGAGGCCAGATCAAGCAGAAGAAGAAGACTGTGCCTCAGAAGGTGACGATAGCAAAAATACCAAGAGCCAAGAAGAAATACGTGACCCGGGTTTGTGGCCTGGCGACATTCGGTGAGGTTTGATCATGAATCTTCTCCTTCAGGGTGTCGGTGCTTCTTCTCAACGTTCTTCTGAACTCCTGCAGATATCGAGCTTAAAGAGGCGCAGCGCTTCTTTGCTCAGAAGTTCTCTTGTGGTGCCTCCGTTACTGCAGAAGATGAAATAATCATTCAGGGAGATTTCACAGACGACATCATCGACGTCATCCAAGAGAAGTGGCCTGAGGTAACACACACACAAAACAACTCTGTTATTCCAAATAAAGCAAATAAATATTCAATATGTAGACTTTAAAATGCAATCCACTGAAGTGAAATAAAACGATTCAAAGCAGAGAACTGTCCGTCTGGCAAATAAAAACAGTTATTTTAAGTTATTTCTTTATATTTCTTTAATACGACTCTTGAATCCAAGTCCAGTCAGTTTTCTACAAGACTCCCGGAGAATCAAAATTAAAGTAATCCGTAAAAAAACAAGTTATAAATGGGCGATGAGGGTTGTTCTATTTGAAAAAAAACAAATGATAGACTTGTGTGTGGCTAAAAGAACTTCACATTAAATAACTGCATGAACGAGACAAACGATGAGAATCAATGCAACAAAACATCTGTTTACGTTCACCATCATTATCTCAGCACAGTCAGTTGTGATCATACAAATCTGAAAAAACTTCTGTGTTATTATCTCAAACTTTCACAGAGTTCTGAAAAAAAGAACCAAAATAAAACAGGATCTTCGTTATGATCCAAACAATTGTACATATTTAGTTGATATGGTTTGAGTCTGAGCCGAAGCAGCCAGAGGAACAGACGGGGGGCGCTCCCATGGCACCTCAACACTTTTTGATATAACACCGATCATGACGTGAGCGTGGAGGTTAACGCACCTCTGATGCAATGTGAATGAACTCTGATGCTTCATTTAAAAGTTTCTTTTACCAACAATATACTGTACCTGCAGTTTCCAACCTTCCACTGTGTTAAAGAGAAGTAACGCACAGCAGTAAAGATGGATTTGTTGTGTCCCTAAAGTTGGTCTGGGCTGTAATGTTGGTTTCAGCTGCTGAATGTTTTGGTCTGGAGAAAACATCATTCTGCGACAAGAGCCCGACTGACACGGACATTGTGGCCGGTACCAATTCTTGGGAGAGCAATGCCGATAATTAATGTAATGGATGAAAACTTTAGTTCTTTGTCCCCAAGAATCCAAGTAAAAGCTACTTTTAAAGCAGTTTTAACACTTGAAGTCCTGAAACAGTCTCTTCCTAACGTGCGTTCACTTTTTCTATCCTCCACTATTCACTATAAAGTTATCAAGCGTGTTACAAAAATATAAATTAATCAAAGAAACACCTGTTCATTGTTAAACAGTCACGTACGGTGAAGGTCATTAGATTTATTGTTCTGGATAAAGTTTTACAGACAATAGTCTATGCTAGGTTATCTAAATGTTAGCTTGCTAACTTGAGAGGCACGTAGCTAAAGACAAGCAGGTTGGAGGATTGAAGAGAATTTATTATTGTTGATTTATTTTTGGGCGGCCGTGGCGTAGTGGTAATGGCAGTCGTCCCCCGATCGGAAGGTTGGCGGTTCGAATCCCGGTTCCCCACACCATGTGTCGTTGTGTCCTTGGGCAAGACACTTAACCCCGAGTTGCTCCCGGTAGGACTGGAAAGCACCTTGCATGGTAGTCTGCCGCTACCGGTGTATGAATGTGTGTAGCATTCAATGTGTGTAGCGCTTTGAGATTTTCACTAATGAAAAGTGCGTTATAAATTGAATTAATTATTATTATTATTATTATTATTATTTTACAGATCAGTTAAAATAAACTGATCATTCTCTGTTCAGTATCGCTGCTTCATCTGTGATGAAAGTGAATCTTAAGTGAACGTCCATGACTTGAAAGTTGTCTTCATGCGCCCTCTGCTGGATACATTGTACAACTACAGCTGGTTCCTGCATTTTAGGGGTGAATATGAGAAATGCTAATATCGGTGTAACTTTGCTTCTGAGTTTTTGGTTTGGAAAGTTAAAAAAAAGTTTATTTTAGTTTATGTTTTAATGTAAAATTACATTTAGAATGTCTCAATGACCGGTATATACCGTATTTTCCGGAATATAGGTTGCACCGGAATATAGGTCGTTTTGTCCAATTATTGCCAAAAAATTGGAAAAATCCATAAACGGGTCGCACCTAAATATAGGTCACACCTACGTCACCGCTGATGTGACGCGTCATCCACCGCTGACGTGACGCGTCACCGCTGAGACAACTCGGAAATGTGGACGAGTGTTTAGCTCTGTTGCAAATGTCTGCCACAGGAGCGCACAGCAAGGCTTTAAGAAGATTAACACGGTAAAAACGATTATTTGTTTGTTAAAAATTATAGCTGACATTATTATTATTATTATTATTATCAGAAGGTGCATTGTGGAATGGGTGGTGGCCGAGGGCGGGGACCCTGGCGGTCTGATCCTCGGCTACAGAAGCTGGCCATTGGGACATGGAATGTCACCTCTCTGGTGGGGAAGGAGCCTGAGCTAGTGTGTGAGGTTGAGAGGTTCCGGCTAGAAATAGTCGGACTCACCTCAACGCATGGCTCTGGCTCTGGAACCAGTTTCCTTGAGAGGGGTTGGACACTCTTCCACTCTGGAGTTGCCCCTGGTGAGAGGCGCCGAGCAGGAGTGGGCATACTTGTTGCCCCCCATCTTGGTGCCTGTACGTTGGGGTTCACCCCGGTGAACGAGAGGGTAGCCTCCCTTCGCCTACGTGTGGGGGGACGGGCTCTGACTGTTGTTTGTGCCTATGCGCCGAACGGCAGCGCAGATTACCCACCCTTTTTGGAGTCCTTGGAGGGGGTATTGGAGGGTGCGCCTCCTGGGGACTCCCTTGTTCTGCTGGGGGACTTCAACGCTCACGTGGGCAATGACAGTGAGACCTGGAGGGGTGTGGTTGGGAGGAACGGCCCCCCTGATCTGAACCCGAGTGGTGTTCTGTTGTTGGACTTCTGTGCTCGTCATGGATTGTCCATAACGAACACCATGTTCAGGCATAAGGGTGTCCATATGTGCTCTTGGCACCAGGACACCCTAGGTCGTAGTTCAATGATCGACTTTGTTGTCGTCTCATCTGATCTGCGGCCGCATGTCCTGGACACTCGGGTGAAGAGAGGGGCGGAGCTGTCAACTGACCACTACCTGGTGGTGAGTTGGCTCCGATGGTGGGGGAGGATGCCGGTCAGACCTGGCAGACCCAAACGTATTGTGAGGGTCTGCTGGGAACGTCTGGCAGAGTCTCCCGTAAGACGGAGCTTTAACTCCCACCTCCGGGAGAGCTTTGAACACGTTCCGAGGGAGGCGGGGGACATTGAGCCCGAGTGGGCCATGTTTCGCGCCTCTATTGTCGAGGCAGCTTATCGGAGTTGTGGCCGCAAGGTTGTTGGTGCCTGTCGTGGTGGCAACCCTCGAACCCGGTGGTGGACACCGGCGGTGAGGGATGCTGTCAAGCTGAAGAAGGAGTCCTATTGGGCCTTTTTGGCCTGTGGGACCCCGGAAGCAGCAGATAGGTACCGGCAGTCCAAGCGGCATGCGGCTCGGGTGGTTGCTGAGGCAAAAACTCGGGCGTGGGAGGAGTTCGGAGAGGCCATGGAGAATGACTTCCGTACGGCTTCGAGGCGATTCTGGTCCACCATCCGGCGTCTCAGGGGGGGAAAGCGGTACGCGACCAACACCATTTATGGTGGGGATGGCGTGCTGTTGACCTCAACTCGGGATGTTGTGAGTCGGTGGGCGGAATACTTCGAAGACCTCCTCAATCCTACTGGCACGTCTTCCACTGAGGAAGCGGAGCCTGGGGACTTTGGGTCGGGCTCTCCAATCTCTGGTGCTGAGGTCGCCGAGGTGGTTAAAAAGCTCCGCGGTGGCAAGGCTCCGGGGGTGGATGAGATTCGTCCTGAGTTCCTTAGGGCTCTGGATGTTGTGGGGTTGTGTTGGCTTACGCGACTCTGCAATATCGCGTGGACATCGGGGGCAGTTCCCTTGGATTGGCAGACTGGGGTGGTGGTTCCCCTATTCAAAAAGGGGGACCGTAGGGTGTGTTCCAACTATAGAGGGATCACACTCTTAAGCCTCCCTGGTAAGGTCTATTCAGGGGTTCTGGAGAGGAGGGTCCGTCGGATAGTCGAACCTCGGATTCAGGAGGAGCAGTGTGGTTTTCGTCCTGGTCGTGGAACACTAGACCAGCTCTACACCCTCAACAGGGTCCTGGAGGGTGCGTGGGAGTTTGCCCAACCAGTTTACATGTGCTTTGTAGACTTGGAAAAGGCATTCGACCGCGTCCCTCGGGGGGTTCTGTGGCGGGTACTCCGGGAGTATGGGGTACCAGGCCCATTGATATGGGCTGTTAGGTCCCTGTACGACCGGTGTCAGAGCTTGGTCCGCATTGCCGGCAGTAAGTCAGGCTCGTTTCCGGTGAGAGTTGGACTCCGCCAAGGTTGCCCTTTGTCACCGATTCTGTTTATAACTTTTATGGACAGAATTTCTAGGCGCAGCCAAGGTGTTGAGAGGATCCGTTTTGGTGGCCTTAGAATCGCTTCTCTGTTTTTTGCAGATGATGTGGTCCTATTGGCTTCATCAGCTCGTGATCTACAGCTTTCGCTGGAGCGGTTTGCAGCTGAATGTGATGCGGCCGGGATGAGGATCAGTTCCTCCAAATCCGAGGCCATGGTCTTGAGCCGGAAAAGGGTAGCGTGCCCTCTCCGGGTCGGGGAGGAGGTCCTTACCCAAGTGGAGGAGTTTAAGTATCTCGGGATCTTGTTCACGAATGAGGGAAAACTGGAGCGTGAGATCGATAGGCGGATAGGTGCAGCGTCCGCAGTGAAGCGGGCGCTGTACCGGTCTGTCGTGGTGAAGAGAGAGCTGAGTCAAAAGGCAAAGCTCTCAATTTACCGATCGATCTACGTTCCCACCCTCATCTATGGTCATGAGCTTTGGGTTATGACCGAAAGAACAAGATCTCGGATACAAGCGGCTGAAATGAGTTTTCTCCGCAGGGTGGCTGGACTCTCCCTTAGAGATAGGGTGAGAAGCTCAGTCATCCGGGAGGGACTCGGAGTAGAGCCGCTGCTTCTCCACATCGAGAGGAGCCAGTTGAGGTGGCTCGGGCATCTGGTTAGGATGCCTCCTGGACGCCTCCCTGGTGAGGTGTTCCGGGCATGTCCCACCGGGAGGAGACCCAGAGGAAGACCCAGGATACGCTGGAGGGACTATGTTTCTCGGCTGGCCTGGGAACGCCTTGGGATTCCCCCAGAGGAGCTGCTCCAAGTGGCTGGGGAGAGGGAAGTCTGGGCCTCCCTACTTAGGCTGCTACCCCCGCGACCCGACCCCGGATAAGCGGAAGAAAATGGATGGATGGATGGATGGATGGATTATAGCACAAGGGTTAGTGGTTTATTAGCCGAGTAGTTTATGAGCTATTTTTTATAATATACCGGTACACGGAAATAAAACGGAAGCTAACACCAGACGATTCCGTCTCTAAAAACACTAATAAAAATTTAAATTTGATCTCAAATGTCTTATACAGGTCAACAGTTTTATAAATTAAACCCATATACAGTAATTACACTCTGAAAGCTAAAAAAAATATCCGCCGAGTGGTTTATGAGCTATTTATCTAAATAGTAGGTACCGGTATCTGTTTACGGTAGCTAACCGCTAACAACGAAGCTAAAAGATCGATTATTTTTTATCTCAAACATCTCATAAAGCTAGTCCGTTGTAAATGTCCATACAGTGATTACATTCTGTAAGTTTCAGAAAAATCCGCCGAGTGGTTCTTGACTTATCTTGCTAACATACGGCTAACAAACAGAAGTTACCTCCAGAGCAGGAGGCCGGGCAGCGACAGTCATTCCGAGCAGAGGAGGCTTTTTTTGGACACATGAGCTGGAAACGGTCGGTGGACTCTCTGGAAGTGTCCCCTAGCGGACAAAAGTGGTACTGCACCATTTTCTGCCAAAATGAAAAATGGTCATATCTGAGCCAAAAATTGGTCTAAAAATATGGGAAAAAATCCATAAACAGGTCTCACCTCTCTATAGGTCGCAGGGCATGCAAATTAGGCAACAAGCCGCAACCTATATTCCGGAAAATACTGCAGTTCTTTAGCGTTTAAAAAGTGTTGGATAACTGTTGGGAATATGTAGAGTTTTGAATAATATTTCTAGTTGTACTTAAAGGTGCAATATGTAATTTCTGGAACACGCTGGAACTTAGGAAAATTTTGAACAGAGACACGTTTCTGGTCCCTCCCCCTCAGAGCCATATATGGCTCTGCTCCCTCTTGCTCTCGGTGAAATTCAGCTCTGCTTCCGAATGCTCCGCCTCCACTGCATGTCCTGTCAGCCGCTGCGAAGTTCTGTGATTATATGTTAATAAAACGTTCTAAAAAATAAAATAAAAACAGGGAGCGCTGGTCCAGCACACCAGAACACCATGAAATCTGCAGAGCCTCGCGCAGCCACGTGACATGAGTTTAATTTGCTCGTGACAAATTCATTCATTTCCTCAATGTTTCTGTCATGACTCAGCGGAGGAGGAAGCGATCACTTGACTTTTGGCAAAAAAACAAAAGAAAAGTCCAGATCAGGGATGAAGAAGGGGAATTTAATACATTTGTGTCACATACAAAACAGTTTTGCATCGCTTTGCAATTATTTCAACGAGAACCTGCGCGGCCGCTGGGGCTGCAGGGGGGGGGGGGGGTTAGGAGCGTGAGAAGCTCTGTTTTTATTGGCTGGTTAACGGCGGGTCACTGTGGCTTTTTAGAAATGCTTTTAGAGAAGCAAGGGGACTATAGTTTTTTTCAGAGATTACTTGTCTAACATCAGTCTGTCAGGAGATAGTGACAGAGTGAAGAAATATGTTAAAAATATATTTTTAGACAACTTAGACTGCTCTACAGAACTGCAGACTGCAGCTTTAAAAACCATGTTGACGTGTTTATTTGTGTTTTCTCTGTAGGTGGACGATGACAACATCGATGATCTGGGTGAAGTCAAGAAGTGAAGACCAAATATGCACTTTCACTGGATGTGACCTGAAACAGCAACGGCCTGGCCAAATGTACACATGGAATCATTTTATACCTATTTTATTCACTGTACATACAAAGCTGCGGACTTGGCCACTCACTTGGCTTCTTTTTTTGGTTGATAGCTGCTTTCCGTCATTTGCCAAACGAGTCCTTCACAAATGTTCTTCACGCAAACTGTAGGCTAATAAATTTCAGTCTTCTGTGAGCGTTCTGTTGTCGTCTCTGGTCCAACACGGGCTGCAAAGTATTTGTTTAGACTACTTAAAATGCTCTCTAATTATTTATAAAACTGTTTTTAAAGTGCTCAGACGACGAGCGTTTCTCTTTTTTAATATATATTCTGTTATATTAACAGAATTGGACGGAGCCATCATGATTTAAACTTTTGGTTCATTTAAACCTGTTGGTGTTGACATGTTTCAGGGCAGGACAGAAGGAGAAAGTCACACGTTCCTCGATGTTCAGGTGAAGGTCGAGGTAAAGCCCCTCGTTCTTTATTCCAGTTTGGTCCATCGGTCACAGCTCTGCACAAATCACACGTCTTACATCGTCTGTTAATGATGACGTCACACCTGTCCACATGTTAACAAAACCTAACCTGGCTGAGATCCTCGGACTAAATCTGGACGACGTACAGCCTGAGGCCAGTCATCCATCTGGCCCCTGTGGTCACTAAAGTTTAAAATGAATTGAAAACCAGCATTTTATTTTTGACACCTCCGACGACTGAAAATATTCTGAACAGGGGTTCTGTGAAAATCCATTCTTAAAATAAATAAATGTTAGTAGTTATTGTTGACGGAGCTTTGCAGGAAGAACAGAAATGTGTAGACGAAGCTCAAAGGAGCGCAAGAAAAATACTTTTTTGTCATTCAAGCTTTATTTCTACAGGTTAGTCTCATTGAGCCACGAGGAGAGACCTGTGGCTGAGTGGTTAGAGCAGTCGTCCTCCAATGCAGGAGATGGGGGTTCGAATCCACCAGCAGCCACATGCTGAAGTGTCCCTGGGCAGGACACTGAACCCCTCGTTGCCTCCGATGTGTCCCATCAGTGTCTGAATGAGACCTCAAGCTGATGAGTCTCTTTAGAATGATCACTTCAATTTGCTTCGTCAAGTAGAAATTCGGAAGGCGTATCTGGGGGTCACATGTGATCAGATGATAGGAAAATGGGCGTGTCTGGCAGGCCACATGTGATTGGACAATAGGAAAATGGGCGTGTCCAGAGGGCATCATCTGGACAACAACAAAAGCTGTTTATTTTAACCACAGACATGTTTATGGTGTTAACTGGTTCAACATCAGCTGCGTCGCCATAACTTCTCTTTCAGCCTCCCGACACAGAACTTCCTGTTACATTTCAAAATAAGAGCAACATAAATGTGTAGTGGGAGGGGCTAAATGTTTGTTTTTTAATACCTCATTACATTAAAAAACAAAATCTGTTTTAGTTGAATAATGTGAAAATAGTTACAATCTATTCACAAAGAAAAAAATAAAGTAACCAAAATAATAATGATACTTAAACTGTCTTTGGGACAAAGGATGTTTCCTTTAACTTCACATTTTATTGTTCAACATTTTAACTCAGTCACTGCAGATGAGCCAGTTTCTGCAACTGGAGCAGGTTTTATGCTTACTGGTTAACTTCCTCAGCTGTCTCACA
Source organism: Garcialebias charrua (assembly GCA_038048925.1). Taxonomy (NCBI): domain Eukaryota; kingdom Metazoa; phylum Chordata; class Actinopteri; order Cyprinodontiformes; family Rivulidae; genus Garcialebias; species Garcialebias charrua. Next base: position 9,288 of record JBBPBX010050936.1, on the reverse strand, counting down.
TTTTCAGGTCAATCCATGTTTCAGCTCCTTTCATAGATCAGATTTCATAGAAGAGAACTTCTAAAGAGAACATTTTGTTTAGGGCCATTACCTCTTTACAGGACTCATGATCTTTAATTGAGACCAGACTTTTTAACAAATGGAGCAGGTTTCTCTTCAGATGCTTCATATTTCACTGTAACCACACTCACCTGTGTCAGGTGCAGCTACAAGCCAAGGACTAAAGAGAATCTTCTTGTTTGACAGCAGATATAACAATGTTTCTTACAAACCTTCAGTTTTCAAAAAGACCTGATGTAACTTAACTAAAGAGAAGAAAATACAGCCAATCAGTGTTTGTCCTTTAGAAACGCCCACTTTTGGTCTGCAGAGAACGCTTCTCAGCTTAGAGATCTAGATGATGCTGTATGATGTATGAATGAGTAAATGAGGTGCAGATTGTAGTGTACAGAGCTTTGAGTATCACTATAAGAAAGAAACGTGCTGTATAAATAAAGTCCATTTATCTGATTTAAAAAAGAACACGAGGAACAGACATAACCATATCAGCATATAAAATGAAAATTAAATGGAAGAAAAAAGCTTTTTTTAAATTTAAAATAGCTACATTATAAAGTGATGTAGAAAACTAAAAATAGGAACATGTCTGCATTGGTTTTTCCAGGAACTTATCAAGTGTTTAAAACCATTTAGAGAGGTCAAGGTCGAGATCTTTAGATCTTTTTACAAGATATTGAAACAGGAGCAGAGTAGGAGAAGGTCATTTTTCCAAGTTCAGTCCTCACTGAGGGGACACTGCAGGTAATCATGTCCTGAGAGCGCACGCTGTAGCTGCACTCACGCAAAGACATGTAGGAGGAGATGTATGAGGGCAGCAGACCAAGAAGTGATTTAAAGATGAAAGTGTACCAGTGGAAGAGTCTGTGTGAAGTTAATGGTGATTAATTGTCTAATTCTGTCCAACAGAAAAAGGCCCAAAGCAGCACAAAAATCTGAAAGAAGCTAAAAGTAGCATAAAGTCAAAGTCAGCTTTATTGTCAGAACTGCAATATGTACAGGACATACACAGGAACTGCTCTTTTTTAGCATAAAAGCTGAAAAGAGTGTATAAATGCCAAATTAGCAACAACAACAACAAAAGAAAGGCTAAAATTAGCAGAAAGCTGAACGAAGCAGAAAAGTTACAAAAAATCTATAATTAGCTGAAAATTTCAAAAAAGTTTACATCTACAGAAAAGTAGCTGAAAGGGCAAAAATAGCTGAAATTAGCATAAAAAGTTTGACAGGAGCATAAAAGTTGACATGAGAAAGACATAAAACTACAGTAGTTTGCAAAAAAATAAAAAGGCAGCAAAGGAATATTAAAAAACAGCTGAAAAGACGTTGGAAGCTGAAATGAGCAGTAAAACATAAACGGCACAAAGTTTGGAAGGAAGTGGAGAGCGCCGTTCATTTTCTTTGAGGAAAACGTGGCCGACAAAGTTATTTCAAAAAGTAAATTTGACACAGATGCCAGTAGAGCAGGAGCGTCCTGAACGAGCCGAACGTTTGAAACTGTGGAACGAGCTGCGTGCTGAAAAACGTACGGACGATAAAATGATCTTTAAACTTAACACGAGGTGCCGGTCCCAAACCCCCGCCGCACCTCTGGAACACTGAAACGGGTAAAGAAATGTTTCGGCTGTGTGTTCGGCTGTGTGTTCGGCTGTGTGTTCCCGTGGTTTCTTCAGGTGTTTCAGCTGTGTGTTCGGCTGTGTGTTCGGCTGTGTGTTCGGCTGTGTGTTCCCGTGGTTTCTTCAGGGTTATGGTTTGTCGTCATCCCTTTATGATCCTCTCATGGTGTTTGCAGCCCTTTCCGTTCCCATGAGCCTCTCTGGCCTAAGAGTTCGATAATGAAGGCGCTGTCCCCAGACAGATAACATTTGTTACCATGCTCCTTTGGGTCAACCCCCCCAGCACCAGCTGATAACGCTCAGATGCTCGGTCCACTTCTCCGTTTGTTTGTCCGTGCAGCTTTTACAAGAGAGAGCAAACATCGTTGTCGTTGCTGCGGCTGTAAACGCTCCTCGTTGAGGATGAACGCCTCGCGCTCGGACAGCTGCTGTGCGTTCACGTCTCCCGTCCTGGACCAGGTTTTGCCTCCGGTTCTGATCCTGGAGTTCATGTTGGGGCTGATGGGGAACGTCGTGGCGCTGTGGATGTTCGTCTTCCACATGGACACGTGGACGCCCAGCGCGGTCTACCTGACTCACCTGGCCGTGGCCGACGCCGTCGTGCTGTTCTGTTTGCCGTTCAGGGCGGATTACTACAGGCGGGGGAAGAACTGGATCTACGGTGACGCGCCGTGTCGCGTCCTCCTCTTCATGCTGGCAGCCAACCGTGCAGCCGGGATCTTCTTCCTCACGGCTGTTGCTGTCGACCGCTATTTGAAGATCGTCCACCCGCTGCACGGCCTGAGCCGCCGGGGCCTGGGCTACGCCCTGTGGGTGTCCCTCGGCCTTTGGGCTCTGATCTTCCTCGCCACTGGATACCTTCTGGCTGACGAACACTTCTTCTACAGCAGCAACCGCACTCAGTGCGAAAGCTTCAACATCTGCATGAGCTTCACTCCTTTCTCCACCTGGCACAACGCTTTCTACGTCATCCAGTTTCTGCTGCCCGCCGCCATCGTGGCCTTCTGCACCGTCCGGATCACCTGGCAGCTCAGAACCAGGACGCTGGACAAAAAGGGTAAAGTCAAACGTGCCGTTCGCTTCGTGATGGCCGTGGCTCTGATCTTCTTCACCTGCTTTCTTCCCAGCACCGTGTCGCGCATCGCCGTGTGGATCCTGAAGGTTTGGCACAACGAGTGCCGGCATTTTGAGAAGGCTAACCTGGCGTTTTACACTTCAGTGTGTTTCACCTACTTCAACAGCGTCCTCAACCCCGTGGTGTATTACTTTTCCAGTCCGGCCTTCAGCGGCACTTTCAGAAAGGCTCTGAACAAACTGCTGAGAAGAAGTGAAGAAAACATCCCTTCAGAGGGGAACGAGGACATTTCCACCGTTGACAGAGTAAGGATCTAAAACCAGGAGATGATTCCATGAAAGCCTGAAGACACGAGTTACAAACAGAAATGTGCTTTGACCCTGAATAAAAGTAGATCCCCTAATGTCTTGGTTTCACTTGCATTGTTTCATTAGGTTGCTGCTTGGATTAGTTTCATCAATAAAGGATCAATAAGAAAGGTTGGGTCATTTCTTCTAAAGTAATTCTTATTTCTTCCTCTATGAATCAGTCACAGTACAATGAATGAAGTTTGGAAGATTTTACAGATCAAACTGCACATCTGGAGCTTTTTGTCCACCGTCGCAGGCTGAAGAGAAGGAACTTATGTCCGTCCGTGCACGTTGTGAGCATGATAACTTGAAAAATAAGAAACTGACTTCCATTTTGATGTGTGGCTACGTCAAGGTGTTAAAAGGTTTCTTTTGAAAATTGGGTCGTCAAGTCAAAATCATATTTACATAAATGCATGTGTGTAAAGTGACCACTCCTATGATTTGAGAGAACTATGCTTTATATTGTTTAAAAGTACATCTAACAAAGTAAAGTCATCTGGACGGACAAACCTGTAAATTCTCAGCCTCCTCCAAGTGTCCTCCACAATCCTCCAAGTATAACCTGAGGTAGAAAAGAGGCTTGACGTCCTTTTCAGGGAGACCAAGTCATTGGTTCAGGTATGTTGACGACACCTGCATTACAACTCTGTGGATAAATATATCAAGTTCACACGAGAAGATGCAAAAAATGGCAGGTTGGCTTTCTTGGACTGTGATGTATCAGTTTCTGATAGAGGAAATTTGCAAACTGATGTGTACCGCAAACCCACCCACACAGACCAGTATTTACAGTTTGACTCCCATCACCCTCTGGAGCACAAGTTAGGAGTCATCAGGACTCTGTATCACAGAGCAGACAGCGTCCCCACTAACTCAGGAGCCAGACAGAAGAGAAATCACACACAAAACAGGCTCTAGGGAAATGTGGATATCCTAACTGGGCCTTCCTGAAAGCAGAGAAGAAACCCAAACAGGACTCCAGCAGCCATCAGGTGAAAAGAAGGAACCCAGACCCAGACCAGTGGTCATTCCAGATGTTGCAGGAGTTTCAGAGACATTGAGACGTTTATTTTCTAAACACAACGTCCCAGTGGCTTTTAAACCAAAATACATTAAAGACTGGTTCATCCCAAAGATCCAGTCCCCCGGCACAAACAGAGTAATATTGTGTATGTTGTTCAGTGTCAGGAGGGCTGTGATCAGTCTTATATCGGGGAAACTAAACAGCCACTGGCCAAAAGGATGGACCAGCACAGAAGATCAACATCATCAGGTCAGGACTCTGTGGTCTACACTCATCTCCAGGTCAGAGGTCACTCTTTCAGGGATGAAGATGTTCACATCCTTGATAGAGAGGAACGATGGTTTGAGAGAGGAGTAAAGGAGGCCATCTTTGTGAAAAGAAACCGTCCATCATTAAACAGAGGTGGAGGCCTCCGGGTTCAACTGTCCCCCTCTTACAATGCTGTTATTGCTAGTATCACTCAGCCCTCTGTGAATAGCAAACAACCATCAGGGTGCTAACGATCCATTGTTAGGCTGATGGTCCTCCTTGATCATGTGAGCAGCTGGTTCTGGATGTCAACAACAAACAGGGTGATACACAATGAGGTCTATTTATAAGTTTGAGTTTGTTGCAGCTCCTCAGACTGAAGAAGTCTTCTGGATAAAAGATGAATTGTTTCAACAATCTTTTGTTTTTTATGTGAATCCATCAGAAGACCTGCTTAAAGAGCAACGCCACACCCTGTGGATCGGTAACTCCTCCTTCCAAAATCTCCCTGAAAATGGGCGTGTCGAGAGACAAGGAGGGGTGGAGGTAGAGTTGTGCTTTTGTTCACGCCTCCACCTGCAACAACCTAAAACAAATTAAACCTCTAGCCAACAACATACACCAAGCAACAACAAAGAATAAACATGTAGATGTATTTATCTATTCCACCCATTCCATCCAAAACCAAAGGCCTAAAAAAATGAAAATGAAAAGAAAAATAAAACCGCTTGTCAGGAGTGAAATGCAGCACTTCCATATAAGGTATGCACTTCTCATCTCTGCAGGGGATTGGCTCTGCTTGAACCACCTGTGTGACATCAGAGTGTACAAGACACATCAGAGTGAACAGTCCTGACCAATATGAAAATTAAGGTGCAATAACCTCTGTTCAACCCAAAGGACTACCGTAAACACAGTTTTAGACCAAATATTGCCAATTTACACAGATATGCACAATTATGTGAAAATAAACACAGCCATCGTGCTAGATAATATTTTAAACACATTCTAGGGAGTTTATCAGCTAAAAAAGTTAATTTTGGTTAGTTCCTCTTTAACTTTGTTAAGATTTTTCTACCTTATTGAGCAGCAGTGTTTTCCATTGAACTAATTATGTCATTCAAAATAAAAGACTTCAATAAACATTGTATGATTATTTCATATTTTTTCCAGGCTTTGTGCAAAAAATGCTGTTGTTGACATTTCTGACCTGTACTGAATTTTATTAAAAGAACAAACCTTTCTATCAATCAGCCTTTCATCTAGTCTTAAGTTAAATAAATGGACTCCCCCTCGCCATACTCCACACATTTATCATAAAAACACAACGTACTTGTGTTTCTGTGACATTATAATTTACAAAAGCTCACGTTACTCTAAACTTTAACCTTTACTTTTACGACCTGTGCTGTAACTTTCATCCTGCGTCTGCTCCGAAAGGCGGATGTACGAGCTTCTGTTTTGGTCATTGAACGCAGCACGGTTTCCCAGGGTGACGTCACACCGTGGGAGACCGGGGCTGGGCAGGGAAACAGGAGCGCCGTGAAAAAAACACGTAACGGTGCATCTTTCCACAACAGTCCTCTCTGAGACGACCCGCACGACGTGAACGCGTAAGCAGCAACTTTTTATCGACGCTTTCATCTTTAACATCAAACAGCGGCTCGGTGCTAGGCTAGCTGCTAGCTGTTAGCATTCAGTAATAAAACATGACGGCTCGACACGTTTGTGCTGCTGAGTGGCGTGTTTCTATATGTTTCATCCAGAGGAGCTGGAAACTGTAAAGTAAGAAGCAGGAGGAGTTGAAGAGGAGTGTGTTTTACTTCAGAGGCTGATGGAGTCACAAACAAACAAACAAACAAACAAACAAACAAACAAACAAACATACCTGTACCGTTCTCAAGGTACCTGGAGAGTCCTGCATTAGTTTCTGTTCCCTGCCCTGAGATGAGTTCTGTTGAGACTTGGAGCTTTAAAAATCAACGGAAGTTAAATAGACAGTCATGAAGTAAATGTACCAGTTCTTCTATCTCATCCATGACGTATTGCATTTCTACTGAGTTTGTGGATTCTTCCTTGAAACTTGAAGGTTTAGTTGATGCACATCTGTCTCTCTTTAAGTCTCATGTAAACTGAAAGTTAAACTGGGTTTCTTTTTCAGAAACAGATCATGTCTACACTGAATGTTAGGAAACACCTTGTATCTGTGACTTTCCTTCCCTCCATTGATTACAGTGACATTCTCTACATGAATGCTCCTACAAGCACCTGCAGATGTTGGATGTTGTCTATCATGGTGCATCCTGCAGATGTTGGATGTTGTCTATCATGGTGCATCCTGCAGATGTTGGATGTTGTCTATCATGGTGCATCCTGCAGATGTTGGATGTTGTCTATCATGGTGCATCCTGCAGATGTTGGATGTTGTCTATCATGGTGCATCCTGCAGATGTTGGATGTTGTCTATCATGGTGCATCCTGCAGATGTTGGATGTTGTCTATCATGGTGCATCCTGCAGATGTTGGATGTTGTCTATCATGGTGCATCCTGCAGATGTTGGATGTTGTCTATCATGGTGCATCCTGCAGATGTTGGATGTTGTCTATCATGGTGCATCCTGCAGATGTTGGATGTTGTCTATCATGGAGCATCCTGCAGATGTTGGATGTTGTCTATCATGGAGCATCCTGCAGATGTTGGATGTTGTCTATCATGGAGCATCCTGCAGATGTTGGATGTTGTCTATCATGGTGCATCCTGCAGATGTTGGATGTTGTCTATCATGGAGCATCCTGCAGATGTTGGATGCTGTCTATCATGGAGCATCCTGCAGATGTTGGATGTTGTCTATCATGGAGCATCCTGCAGATGTTGGATGTTGTCTATCATGGAGCATCCTGCAGATGTTGGATGTTGTCTATCATGGTGCATCCTGCAGATGTTGGATGTTGTCTATCATGGTGCATCCTGCAGATGTTGGATGTTGTCTATCATGGTGCATCCTGCAGATGTTGGATGTTGTCTATCATGGTGCATCCTGCAGATGTTGGATGTTGTCTATCATGGTGCATCCTGCAGATGTTGGATGTTGTCTATCATGGAGCATCCTGCAGATGTTGGATGTTGTCTATCATGGAGCATCCTGCAGATGTTGGATGTTGTCTATCATGGTGCATCCTGCAGATGTTGGATGTTGTCTATCATGGTGCATCCTGCAGATGTTGGATGTTGTCTATCATGGAGCATCCTGCAGATGTTGGATGTTGTCTATCATGGAGCATCCTGCAGATGTTGGATGTTGTCTATCATGGTGCATCCTGCAGATGTTGGATGTTGTCTATCATGGAGCATCCTGCAGATGTTGGATGTTGTCTATCATGGTGCACCCTGCAGATGTTGGATGTTGTCTATCATGGAGCATCCTGCAGATGTTGGATGTTGTCTATCATGGAGCACCCTGCAGATGTTGGATGTTGTCTATCATGGTGCACCCTGCAGATGTTGGATGTTGTCTATCATGGAGCATCCTGCAGATGTTGGATGTTGTCTATCATGGAGCATCCTGCAGATGTTGGATGTTGTCTATCATGGAGCATCCTGCAGATGTTGGATGTTGTCTATCATGGAGCATCCTGCAGATGTTGGATGTTGTCTATCATGGAGCATCCTGCAGATGTTGGATGTTGTCTATCATGGAGCATCCTGCAGATGTTGGATGTTGTCTATCATGGAGCATCCTGCAGATGTTGGATGTTGTCTATCATGGAGCATCCTGCAGATGTTGGATGTTGTCTATCATGGAGCATCCTGCAGATGTTGGATGTTGTCTATCATGGAGCATCCTGCAGATGTTGGATGTTGTCTATCATGGAGCATCCTGCAGATGTTGGATGTTGTCTATCATGGAGCATCCTGCAGATGTTGGATGTTGTCTATCATGGAGCATCCTGCAGATGTTGGATGTTGTCTATCATGGTGCATCCTGCAGATGTTGGATGTTGTCTATCATGGAGCATCCTGCAGATGTTGGATGTTGTCTATCATGGAGCATCCTGCAGATGTTGGATGTTGTCTATCATGGAGCATCCTGCAGATGTTGGATGTTGTCTATCATGGAGCATCCTGCAGATGTTGGATGTTGTCTATCATGGAGCATCCTGCAGATGTTGGATGTTGTCTATCATGGAGCATCCTGCAGATGTTGGATGTTGTCTATCATGGAGCATCCTGCAGATGTTGGATGTTGTCTATCATGGTGCATCCTGCAGATGTTGGATGTTGTCTATCATGGTGCATCCTGCAGATGTTGGATGTTGTCTATCATGGAGCATCCTGCAGATGTTGGATGTTGTCTATCATGGTGCATCCTGCAGATGTTGGATGTTGTCTATCATGGTGCATCCTGCAGATGTTGGATGTTGTCTATCATGGAGCATCCTGCAGATGTTGGATGTTGTCTATCATGGTGCATCCTGCAGATGTTGGATGTTGTCTATCATGGTGCATCCTGCAGATGTTGGATGTTGTCTATCATGGAGCATCCTGCAGATGTTGGATGTTGTCTATCATGGTGCATCCTGCAGATGTTGGATGTTGTCTATCATGGAGCACTAAGATTCATAACTGGCTGTGATTATCGTACCCACCACTGCACCCTGTATTCACTGGTTAACTGGTCATCATTAACTTGTATTCACTGGTTAACTGGTCATCATTGACTTGTATTCACTGGTTAACTGGTCATCATTAACTTGTATTCACTGGTTAACTGGTCATCATTAACTTGTATTCACTGGTTAACTGGACATCATTAACTTGTATTCACTGGTTAACTATACATCATTAACTTGTATTCACTGGTTAACTGGTCATCATTAACTTGTATTCACTGGTTAACTGGACATCATTAACTT
>JBBPBX010050935.1:0-24776 GCA_038048925.1 Garcialebias charrua | reverse complement strand
TAGTCCTCGACTTACGGCGTTTCGGCTATACGAACGGGTGTAGAAATGGAACTCGTTCGTAAGTCGGGGATCACTTGTACAATCCCGCCTTCAGATAAAAGTGGCCAATACAATCCCACCTTCAGATAAAAGTGGCCAATACAGGTAGTCCTCGACTTACGGCGTTTCGGCTATACAAACGGGTGTAGAAATGGAACTCGTTCGTAAGTCGGGGATCACCTGTACAATCCCGCCTTCAGATAAAAGTGACCAATACAATCACATTATACATATATACATATATACATATATATATATATAGTAAATGGAGCTTATTTATATAGCGCTTTCCAGCCCCCTGTGAGGGACCCCAAAGCGCTTTACAATACAAACCATACACACATTCATACACACATTCATACACCGGTAGCGGCGACTGCCATGCAAGGCGCCTTCCTGTCCTACCGGGAGCAACTCGGGTTTAAGTGTCTTGCCCAGGGACACAACGACACATGGTGTGAGTAACCGGGATTCGAACCTCCAGCCTTCCGATCGGGGGACGACTGCCATTACCACTACACCACGGCCGCCCATAATATATATATATTATATATATGTATGTACATATATACATATATATATACATATATATATATATATATATATATATATATATATATATATATATATATATATATATATATATATATATATATATATATATATATATATATATATATATATATATATATATATATATATATATATATATATATATATATATATATATATATATATATATATATATATTATATATATATATATATATATATATATATATATATATATATATATATATATATATATATATATATATATATATATATATATATATATATATATATATATATATATATATATATATATATATATATATACACGACCCTGTGTACATACTCTTGTTTTCATCACATGTACCACATGTGGTGCAAATGACGATAAAGACTCTCTGACTCTGATATATAAATATGCCCCCAAGGCCTCATCCACACCAACAGAATGGCCTCATATACATACCAATGGCTTCAAAAATGCTAATTCAATGAGCCATTTGACTAACTCCCATGGGAACTATAGTTAGAATATCCGAATGGCTCACATGTGGTAGTGCTAGTGTTAAAAAGAAAGACCATGCCTAAAGAGGAGATTCCCCCACGCGTGGTTGTGGCTGTGAATGAAAAAGGATGGATGGACACGGAGATGATGGCAATGTGGCTCGCTAAATGCTTCACCAAGCGGCCAGACAGGTTTTTTAAAACCAAGAAAGCCTTGCTGGTGATGGACAGCATGCACGCCCACATAACGCCGCAATTCAAGGACAAGATCAATGCGTGCAACTCCATCCCTGCCATCATCCCGGGAGGATTAACCAAAGTGCTGCAGCCATTGGACATCTCGGTGAACAGCGGCTTCAAAGCAGCTCTGCGCCGCCTCTGGGAGGAGTGGATGGTGGACGGTGACCACAGTTTTACAGCCACAGGACGGATGCGCCACGCCACTTTTCAGCAGGTCTTCCAATGGATTGACAAAGCGTGGTGGACCTCTGTGACCTAAAAAATGATCCAGGCGGGGTTCAGAAAGGCTGGGATCGCACCGTTAGCTGGACCGGCTGGAGCAGCTGGAGCTGAGGATGACTCCGACAGCCCCGACAAGGAAGAGGAAGAGGACGCAGCAGCGCTGAATAACCTTCCTCAGTCGCTGGCAGAACTCTTTGCCAGTGACACAGAAGACAAAGTGTTCAATGGGTTTGAATAAAAACCATAAAATAAATAGCTGTTTCTGTCATAATTATGGGCGGGTGAGCGTGTAGTAATTTTAAAGCCACTTTATTTCGTCTGCTTCATTTTGCCATGTTTTAACCATCAAAGTGCATTTATTAAGAAAAGTTAAACTGAGAGACACTTTTAATGTCAGCTAACAAACTGTATTTTTTAGGTGTTTATCTTTTTTAATTTTAAAGAGATGCAGGTCTGTTCGCTGCACTGCAGGTCTGTTTCTGCGCATGCTCGTTTTGTTGAGCTGCAGTAGCGAAACGATTTAAATTCAGCTGATTTGACCATTATATTCATTTACTAAGGAAAAGTTCAGCTCAGAAACACTTTTGCTATAATTTCTGGCAAATACTGTACATTTTTTTAGGGGTTTATCTTGCTAAATTGTGAAGAAATGCAGCGTTACCACCCATGCGGGTGCCGAAACTAATATTTAAATCCAGCTCATTTCACAATTACGTTCATTTATTAAGGAAAAGTTCAGTTAAGACACATCTTTGCTATAATTTTCAGCAAACAAATAATTGTTTTTAAGTGTTAATCTTGTTAAAGTCCTTCCTGCACGCTCCTGTGGCCGCCATTTGGCTGCCGATCCATTTTGGGCAAAACACCGGCCCACATTTCCGGGTTGTCAGCGGTGACGCGTAACGTCAGCTGTGACGCGTAACGCCAGCGGTGACGCGTTACGTCAGCGGTGACGTAGGTGCTATAGAGAACAAAACAAGAATCCTAACAGACTGAAGGTCTTTTAAGACCTCAATGATCCTCCTGTATCTTATTCTCACTTTAGCTAATTGATTCTGACAGAATTTATTCTATTTCTTCAAACTGAGGTCATTTAAAGAGAAAACATCCAAACTAATCTACACTGGATAGATTTGAACTGCAGATCACTTCAAAAGTCAAAGTCAAAGTCAACTTTATTGTCAGAACTGCAATATGTACAGGACATACACAGGGCCGAAATTGCGTTTCTCTCAGTCCCTCGGTGCAACAGTAACCATCTAAACACTAAACACTAAAACATTTAATAAACATAAGCATAAAATAGTAAAAAAAGTGTAACACTGTCCTGAGTTTTTTCATAATAGTATAAAAGTATGAAAATTTACACCAACACTGAAACACCAAACACCCCTAAAACACCAAACACCCAATGAACATAAGCATAAAATGAAATAATAAAAGTGTAATACTGTCCTGAGTTTTTGCATAGTAGTATAAAAAGTATAAAACGTATATCTATAAAATAAACTGAAGTTTCTGTAATGATTGAATGAATTATGTTTGTCCACTAGATGGCAAGCATGAGTTTATGTGAATGCATAAATGTAAAGAAAAGAACAACAGAAGTAGATAATTAAGGAGAGACACCTGTGAGCAACCTGTGTGAGCAGCTTCACAAAAGATACTATAATAAAAGTGTCTGGAAGATACACAACGTCTGGTTAATTTCAAACACAAATATAACATGGTGTCAGGAGTGAACTGAGTGGCAGCCATGGACCTGAAACCACCGGAGAGCTTGAAGCTGACGGGAAACGTGGATGAAAATTGGCGTGCCTTCAAACAACGTTTTCAACTATATGTTGCTGCAATGGGTTTGGAGACAAAGCCGGATGCCAGAAAGGTAGCAATGTTGCTGACCATAGCAGGAGCACAGGCTTTGGAAGTCTACAACACTTTTGTGTTTGATGACCCAGAAGACAAAGAAAAGTTGGATGTTGTGCTGAGTAAATTTGATGCTCACTGTTCTCCCAGGAAGAATGAATGCTATGAGAGATATGTGTTTCGTTCCCGAATGCAGACCCAGCATGAACCCTTTGATAACTTTCTGACAGATTTGAAGGTGAAAGCTCAGTCATGCAATTTTGGCCTGCTAAAGGACTCTATGATCAGAGACCAGATCGTCTTTGGTGTGCGTGATGGAAAGCTCAGAGAGAGACTGCTGAGAGAAGTGGAACTGACCCTGGAAACAGCTGTAATGATGTGTCGGGCAAGTGAACTGTCTCTGCAGCAAGTGAGGACATTTTCTGAACTTTCAACAGGACAGACTTCACAGTTCAGTGACGGAGCTGCAGCAGTTGGAGCGGTGTCCTGCCAGAAGAAACAACATGCTCAAATGAGGCAGCTGCAAGAGGATTGCATTATCAGCTGTAAGCGCTGTGGGTCACGGCATAAAGTGAGACAATGTCCTGCTTACGGTAAGCAGTGTTTGAATTGCCGTGGAAAGAATCATTTTGCAAAACAATGCTTTATGAAGAAGAAAGAAGAGAAGAAGAGGAATCGTGTAAACTTGGTAGATGAAACTGACTTAAGTGACACATTCTTTATTGGTGTTGTGAGTTGTGAAAATGAGTCAGAAAAAGTGCACTGCGTTGACAGAGATGATAAATGGACAATTCCTTTGCTGATCAATGGAGCCATAGTTAAGTTCAGATTGGACACAGGTGCTAAGGCTAATCTCATAAGCATGTCTGATATAAAACAAATGCAACTAAAACCTCACATTAAGGAAGTGAAGTCGAGTCTGAGAGACTATAATGGACAATCAATTGAGTGCATTGGCACATGTCAGCTGAAGGTGACAGTTAAAGGATCAAAACATCTTGTGTTCTTCTCAGTTGTTAAAGAGGATCGTGAGTCACTTTTAGGTGACAAATCCTGTGAAGAACTTGGACTAGTGAAAAGAGTCTACCAAATAAACACAGAATTGAATGAACTCCATAGTCCTGCTGATGCAATGCTTCAGGATTATGAGGATGTCTTTCAGGGATTAGGTGCTGTACCCTGCACATACAAGATTCAGCTGAGAGAGAGTGCTCAGCCTGTTGTGCATGCTGCACGTCGCATTCCAGCACCACTGAGAGAGGGGTTGAAAAATGAGTTGGACAGAATGACCAGTTTGGGAGTCATTAAAAAAGTGGAAGAGCCCACAGATTGGGTTAATTCCATCGTGATTACAAAGAAGAAGAATGGAGAATTAAGAATATGCATGGATCCAAAAGATCTAAATGAGAACATCAGGAGAGAACATTATCAAATACCCACTCGAGAAGAAATTATCAGTGAGATGGCTGGAGCAAGTTATTTCACCAAGTTGGATGCAGCACAAGGGTTCTGGCAAGTAAAGCTAGATGAAAGCAGTACCAAGTATTGTACTTTTAACACACCTTTTGGAAGATTTTGTTTTCTAAGACTCCCTTTTGGAATAAAATCTGCACCTGAGATATTCCATAGAGCGATGGAGCAGATCATAGAAGGCTTGGAAGGAGTGAGAGTCTACATTGATGACATCATCATCTGGGGATCAACAGCTCAGGAACACAATGACAGATTGAGACGCGTCATGGAGCGCATACGAGAAAATGGACTAAAGCTCAATAAAAATAAATGTGAGTTTGGGGTCAAAGAAATTATGTTTCTCGGAGACAAACTATCTGCCCAAGGTGTTCAGCCAGATGAAGAGAAAATAAAAGCCATCTTGAAGATGCCACAGCCTGTCGACAAAACGGGTGTCCTGCGCATCATGGGGATGATCAATTTTATAGGAAAATTCATTCCAAATTTGAGTGCCAAGATGACAAACATTCGCAGACTCTTGAATAACAATAGTCAATTCCAGTGGACTGAGGTTCATGATCAAGAGTGGAAGGAACTGAAAAACTATCTGACTACTGAACCAGTGCTCACCTTCTACGATCCTACTAAAGAACTAAAGCTGTCTACAGATGCCTCAAAAGATGGACTGGGAGCAGTTCTTCTTCAAGCTGAGAATGAACAATGGAAGCCAGTGGCTTATGCGTCCAGAGCCTTGACAAAAGCTGAATGCAAATATGCTCAAATAGAGAAGGAATGTTTGGGGCTGTCTTATGGATTGGAGCGGTTTCATAACTATGTGTATGGTTTACCATCTTTTTTAGTTGAAACAGATCACCGGCCCTTGGTTTCTATCATCAGAAAGCACCTGAATGAAATGTCACCGAGGATCCAGAGGCTTATGATGAGGATGCAGAGGTATGATTTTACACTGATCTATACTCCAGGGAAACATCTGATTCTTGCTGATGCTCTGTCCAGAGCCCCTACGGACAATGCTGTGAGTTCAACTGAAGAGGATATTCAATGTCATGTGAATTTGGTGTCCACTGTGTTGCCTGTGTCAGACAACAAGTTGAAGCATATAGTTGAGGCAACAGCTAAAGACACAGGGTTACAGTTGGTCATGCAGAACATGGAGGAAGGATGGCCAATAGGCTCATGTTCACAGTTTTTCAAAGTTAAAACTGACCTAAGTGTTGTAAATGGACTGCTGCTGAAAAACAACAGAATTGTGATTCCACAAGTATTAAGACAGGATATTCTGCAGCGGATTCATGAGGGTCACCTAGGCATTGAAAAATGTAAAAGAAGAGCTAGAGAATCTGTTTTCTGGCCTGGAATAAATAAGGACATTGAGGTGCTAATAAGCAAATGTGAAACATGTCAGACTTTTAGAAACAAACAGAGCAAAGAACCTATGATAACAGCTGACTTTCCAACATCACCATGGCTGAAAGTAGGAATGGATTTGTTTTATTTTAAAGGAAAAAACTATTTAGTGATCATGGATTACTATTCAAACTACCCTGAGATGGCTCTGTTAACTAATATATCATCAAATTGTGTCATCACTCATGCTAAATCGATTTTTGCAAGGCATGGCATTCCACATATTGTGGTGAGTGACAATGGCCCATGTTTTAGTAGCAGAGAATGGCAAGATTTTGCTGAACAGTATGATTTTCAACATGTAACATCAAGTCCACATTATGCTCAGTCAAATGGGAAAGCAGAGAAAGGAGTTCACATTCTTAAACAACTTCTGAAGAGAGCTGCAAATAGTAACTCTGATCCGTATTTAGCTTTATTAAGCTACAGATCATCACCATTACAATGTGGATTCTCACCTGCTGAACTCTTGATGAATCGGAAGATTCGTACAACTTTACCAAGTTATAACAGTGATGAGCAAGTTGCAAGGAAGTCATCAAAGTTGGAGTACAAGTTACAAAAGCAGAAAGTAAAACAAAAGTCATATTATGACAGATCATCTAAGATTCTACCCCCACTGTCATACAAGGACCCAGTGAGGATTCAGGATGATGAGGGATGGAAGACGAAAGCAACTGTTCTGCAAGAAGTAGCTCCACGTTCATTTGAAGTGAAAACTGAAGATGGACAAGTTCTGAGACGAAATCGTCGCAGTTTGTTGAAGACTCCATTAGAGCCTATTGAGAAGTCGAGTGAAGATTCTAAGGACTCTCAGATTATTTCTAATACTGAAACACATTGTGAAGTTGACAGTATGGACAGTATTAGGGACAATCCACCTGCGTTAAGAAGATCTACCAGGGTGGTGAAAAAACCTGAAAGGTTGAACTTGTAAAAAAAAAAAAAAGAAAAAAAGAAGAAAAATAGAGAAAAGTTTAAAAAAAGTTGAAATGTCTATTTTGTAATTCATGTTCTGAGTGTGTCTCATGCAATGTATGTTATTCTTTGATAGGATTATTTTTGTAACATTCTTACTTTAAAGAAAGGAGGATGTAATGATTGAATGAATTATGTTTGTCCACTAGATGGCAAGTTTTTATGTGAATGCATAAATGTAAAGAAAAGAACAACAGAAGTAGTTAGTCAATGAGAGACACCTGTGAGCAACCTGTGTGAGCAGCTTCACAAAAGATACTATAATAAAAGTGTCTGGAAGATACACAACGTCTGGTTAATTTCAAACACAAATATAACAGTAATAACGTGATACGTATCACATTATTACTACATAAGCCCCGAAAAAAAAATTCTCCAGGTGTCAGCAATATGCTTCCGTAGTCAGCTGCCCAAAACATACTATATGTTTCTATTTGTGCCTTTTTTGTTGTCTTTTTTGTTGTCTCGAGTCATGTTTTTTCATTGTAGGATTTTGTTGTACTTTTTTTATAAAAAAAAAGAAGAAAAAAAAGAAAAAGGCTCTGTACACGAGTGCTTCCGGAAACAGCCGAGCGCAGCCGACACTTGCCGAAGGCAGAGACGGAGTGAGAGTGGAGCAGTAGAGACGAACAGGACTAGACCAGGATCCATCCACTGAAGTCTCATCAGGGTCAGAACCTGCGCTGCCAAACCGGAAGTCTTTGGGTTTTAAGGGGAACTCTGCTTCTCTTCTTCATCTTGTGATGTCAAGTGTCCACAGAGCCCAGGACCATGGTGAGTCCAAATCTGAATGTTTGTCGTGTCAGATGCGAGTTTGGTGAAGTCCGTCAGAGGACGAGAGCTCAGGTCCGACCTGGACTGAAAGAAACCACCAGACCTCAGGGAAGAAATATTCACATATTTATGGGGTTGACAGAAGTTGGACACAGATTTAGTGAAAGTGTTTTTATTTCATGGTTTTTAGATGATTATTCTGAAAAACAAACAAACAAACAAAAAAGAAAAGAAAACAACGTTGATTTGACAAACTACTGATTTGTCCCCATCTGCGATCAGTGAAGATCCTAATGTGATATGAAAAAAAAAACAGGATTTAAAATCCCTCTAAAATCGTGATGTAGGCTAGTACAAAATGAATACAAAAATAAATAAATAAATAAAACTGATCAAATGGAATGGGAGAATTTTCCAAACTGAAAATCTTAATAAATGATGGCAGCATCTGCAGTCAGATTTAGAGCCTTTCAAAGCATTTGATCTTGAAATGGTCTGTTCTGACCTGATTACTGCTGACAACAGGTTTGATCCCAGTTTGTCCAGTGGTCTCTGTCCTGTGGACATGATGGAATGGATGGAGATCTTGCACCATGTCTCTCCAAGGTGCAGCTTGGCTTTAAAAGCGCTCACGGCCTCAAGGTCCTTACTGTGAAACTGTTTGTGTTTGTCTTCCCAACAACTGACAGATTTGTTTTGTTTATTTATTTTAATTTTATAAATTTATTCAAACAATCCTATTAACTATAAGAATACAAAATATAAAAATGAAAGGTAGCAGAAAGAAGAAAACATCTTATTATATCTGCCCCTTTTTTTCAAAAATTAGTTCAAACAAAATTAATCTTCAAGTAACAGAACAAAATGAATAACTCTTTCTAATTTTTTAACTCTAATACAATACACATTGTGCTACTTCATTTTTTTTTTAACAATTCAGTTTTGATCATTTTCTTAAATGTAAACAGTGACTTGGCATTTTTAACTTCATTCTCCAAACCATTCCATAATCTAATTCCCTGGATTGAGGTAGAACGTCCCTTCAAACTAGTTCTGAATTTTGGTTTTACAAATATCTCTGTTCCCTTAAGATTATAACAACTTTGTCTTTTAACAAAATGCATTTGGATATTTAAAGGTAATGCGTTATTCTGAGCCCTATACATAACTGATAAAATATTATAATCTACCAAATCATGGAACTTCAATAACTTCAGTTGATAAAATAATGTACTTGATGGATGACAGTAATGTTTTCTAGTGATAATTCTTACAGCTCTTTTCTGTAATACAAAAATAGGCTTTGTGATTGTTTTACACACTTTCCCCCAAACATCAATAGATAAAGTGTGGAACACTGACTGGGCCGAGATGGTGTAGAGGCAGGGCAGCCGGCTCAGGACCGGAAGGTCCCGGGTTCGATCCCCGGTCACTGCATACCTCGTGTCCCTGGGCAAGACACTTAATCCCGAGTTGCTCCCAGTAGGACTGGCAGCGCCTTGCATGGCAGTCTATCGCTACCGGTGTATGAATGGGTGGATGGCCATTACTGTGAAGCGCTTTGGGGCCCCTCACAGGGGGCTGGAAAGCGCTATATAAGTAAGCTCCATTTACCATTTACAACAAATACAAATGGTACATGGATGGAGCTTATTTATATAGCGCTTTCCAGCCCCCTATGAGGGGCCCCAAAGCGCTTTACAATACCAAATTGTAAATACAGAGCTTTATCATTTAATATGTCTCCGACTTTACTGCAATAGATTTGGCTATTTTTATTCTTACAGAATTTATGTGATGTTTCCATGTCAGTTTGTCATCAATGATAACACCCAAAAACTTCACCTCACTCACTCTACAAATCTCAACACCCTCAATTTTAAATGGAACATCAACAGTTTTCTTTTTATTACTGAATATCATGTAATACGTTTTATCTAGATTTAATGATAATTTATTGAGTTTAAACCAAGTTTGTATTTTGACAAATTCTGTCTTCATCAACTCAAACATCTGTTCTATATCTTTACCCAAACAAAAAAATGTGGTATCATCTGCAAAAAGGACACATTTAAGGAGTCCTGACACATTTACCAAGTCATTCACATATAAAATAAATTACTTTGGTCCAAGTACAGAGCCTTGAGGAACTCCACATGTGATATTGCAGAGGTCAAATCTTACACCATTTATTTGTACAAACTGTTTCCTATCTTTCAAATAGCTGGATACCCACTGTAATGCGGGTCCTCTCCTCTAATACCATATTTATTCAAATTTTCAAGGAGAATGGTGTGATCAATGGTATCAAATGGTTTTTTTAAATCAACAAAAAATACTAACACAATATTGGTTTAGATCGACAGCCGTAGATATTTGTTCTATTAATTCCATGAGAGCCATTGATGTAGAGTTTTTTGCTCTAAACCCATACTGACTGTTCTTAGAATATTTTGTTTATCTATACATTGATCTAATCTGGTCACAAATAGTTTTTCTAGAATTTTTGAGAACTTTGGTAACAAGGATATTTTCATTCAACCTTTATTTAGTCAGGTAAATCTTTTGAACCTCATGGGCTCATTTACGAAAGCGACCTGCTAAAACTAAAGAACAATGAACAGCAGTGATAGAATTTCATTAAACAATAAACAAACAAACAATAAACAATAGAAAACAAAAAGAGAGAAAAAAACAAAAGATTTTTTTTTTCTTTTTTTTAACAAAGTATCAAAAAACTAGCAAAACATTATAAGGTAGACGTATAAAATCATTGGTCTATAATTGTTGATCACACATTCATCACCATTTTTAAAAAGAGGAACTACTTTAGCTACTTTCATATTATCTGGAAATATTCCTGTTGAAAATGATGAATTACATATATATGTAAACGGCTCAATAACATGACTCATTATGTCCTTTACAAACATCATATCCATGTCCACCCAGTCTTTTGATCTCTTGTCTGTAAGATTTTTTTACCATATTCATTATTTCTTCTTTGTTGAACAACTGGGAGATAAAGTTAGGGAGGCCAGACTGAGATGGTTTGGACATGTCCAGAGGAGGGACAGTGGGTATATTGGTAGAAGGATGTTAGAAATGCAGCTGCCAGGAAAAAGACACAGAGGAAGGCCAAAGAGGAGATATATGGATGCAGTTAGAGAGGACATGAAGGTAGTTGGAGTGAGGACAGAGGATGCAGAGGACAGAGTGAGGTGGAGGAGGATGACTCGCTGTGGAGACCCCTGAAAAGGGAAAAGCTGAAAGAAGAAGAAGAAGAAGATTCTTTCTTCTTTGTCAGTTCCATTAAGAAAAATACTGTTTGCACAACCTATGACTGAATGGCTCACATTATTATCTACTTTTGGTCTAAAAAAAGCTAAGTCTGGTCCTCTGGACATTCAAAAAACAAAACAAAACATGTCCAGAGGACCAGACTTAGCTTTTTTAGATTTTTCTATCTGGATTATTGAGCATGCATCAGTGTATCTACTTTTGGTATTTTAGCTGCAATACTTGCTCCAACATTCACAAAATAATGATTAAATCCATTTACAATTTCATTCTCATCATGGATTTCATCGTTGTCCTTTACAAAATACAGTATTGTGAAATACCAGTTTTTAATTTATGATTTTTCAGAACACCATTCATTACTCTCCATGTTGCTTTCATATCACCATTACTTTTATTTAAAGGGGACCACATATTCAAAATTCACTTTTTAATGTTTTTTTTACTCAACTTTGGGTATTTACTTCATAAAAAAACAGTCCTAAGGCCAAAAAAATGCACCCAGTGGTTTATTTACTCTAAGTAGATTTATTTATCTTTGATAAAATACAGTTCGTTTTGCACTTCCTGCGGTTTGTGACGTCACAAACCGCAGCCAACCGCAGCCACAACCCACCCCAACCTGAGTCCAGCCCCTCACCTAGCAACCCCTGGTTAGGCTCAACCCACTTCTGTATTAAACACATGACTGTTGTTTTTCATGATTTCATCTCATCTTTTGTTTATATGTTCTTAATTTCATGTGTACAGCACTTTGTTGCAGCTGTGTTTTTTTAAATGGCTTTATAAATAAAGTATAATTGTTATTTTTATGTTTTAGTTCAATTTTTAGTGTATTTGCGATCGCTCCCAACGCGCAGCCGGCAAAAATTAAACGAGCAGACCCCCGGCGTAGGGACCGGCGGCAACGGGACCCTCTTCTGGCGGATGGAGCGGAGCTTCAACTGTACAGCCTCGCTGCAGCCTCGCAGCAGCCTCGCAGCAGCGAGGACCTTCTCCTTACGGATTAATTTACGGGAGACACTTGGTGAACTTTGTGTTGTCTTGACTGGAACAGCGATAACTCCCAAAATCGCCGCGTGCAACGAGCGGAGCTGGCGAACACCGGAAGAGGAACAAGCTAACATTAGCTTCGGATTCGGGTGGTCTAATGCTAAAAGGAGCAGCAAATTGCGGCGCGCTCAGACGGGTTTCGGTAAGTTATCTTAAGCTAACACTAACAGTAAGTCAAATGAGTAATAAAAAAAGAGCTAATTTTAAAACAACAACACATTACAGATACTGGCTGTTACAGAGGGCGTAAACAGATCGTTGAAGGGCGTGGACTTCAGAACTTGTATCAGAAACCGGTCGTTCAAAACGAAAGTTAAAAATGGCAGAATTAAAAAGGGTATAATTAATTATCTAAGAATTATTTTGTGTATTAAAATGAATTAATATTGTCAAGATAGCACACAGACATAACATAAAAATTTTAAAGACCTATATGTGGTCTCCTTTAATAAATCACGATAATATTCCTTCTCATGTTTACTTATAATCCCTACTAATTAATTTTTATAATTCTTATATTTCTCTTCTGCCTCTTGTGTTCTCAATTTCAAGAAGCATGAATACAAATAATTATTTTTTACAAGTATTTCTCAACCCTTTCGTCATCCATGGTTGGTCAACAGTATTTCTCTTTGTATAATTTTTTTGCACACAATTTATTTCATACAGAGCTTCTAAAATATTTTATGCACGTACAGCTACAACCACTGCAGCTTTTCCTTCATCACAGCTGTTACTTGTTTTTACAGACAACTCTTTAAAGGTTCAGTCTGCAGTTTTTGGTAGAATGCAACATTTAGGAAAATTTTCATCTGGGAAAGCATTCTGGTCCCTCCCCACTCAGAGCCATATACTGTATGGCTCAGCTCGCTCTTGCTGTCGAGCGCTCCGCCTCCACTACATGTCCTCTCAGCAGCTGCGAAGTTCTGTGATTATATGTTAATAAAACGTTCTAAAAAATAAAATAAAAACAGGGAGCGCTGGTCCAGCACACCATGAAATCTGCAGAGCCGCGCGCAGCCACGTTGAACCCGAGTTTAATTCGCTTGTGACAAATTCATTCATTTCCTCAATTCATTCATGGACTCAGCTGCGGAAGATGAAGCGATCACTTGACTTTTGGCAAAAAAAATAACAAAGAAAAGTCCAGAGCAGGGATGAAGAAGGGGAATTTAATACATTTGTGTCACATACAAAACAGTTTTGCATCGCTTTGCAATTATTTCAACGAGAACCTGTGCGGCCGCTGCGGGCTGGGACGGGGGGGGGCGGTGGGTTAGGAGCGTGAGAATGTTAGGGTCCTGACTCAGGGACCGTGGAAAGAACCCATTTGCAGACAGGACTCAGGAGGCAAAGTACAAAAATAAATACTTTAATAATAGAAACAAAAAGGCTGACAATGGCAGCATAAACTTACATGACTCAAGGAACAGGAACAGGACTAGGAGGAACCCAAAACGATGACGAACCGACAAAGACAGAACTCACAGAGAAACTTAAATACACACAGGCAGGGCTTGGGACACAGGTGAAAATAATCAAGACTAATTGGAGCATAATACCAGGAAGGACTAGAGTGAACACTTGGGGAAGTAATAAATACAGGTAGTCCCCGATTTACGAGCGAGATCCGTTACAACGAGGCGCTCGTAAACCGGAAATCTCGTAATTTGGAACGGCCGCCATTTCTCTCGTAAATCCGGAATTTCGCTCGTAAATTGGAACGGTTTTCGCTAGCGCGACTAAAAACACTCTATTTTCATCTAAAAACTACTTTTGAGTGCATAAAAATGATCGGAAACGTGTGTCTATATGCTTAACTAACTAACTGTGGTGAAAAAACACATGAAAACTCAGTATTTTTTTCGTTTTTTCCAAAAATTCGTAGCTCGTAAGTCTGGAACCTCGCAGATCAGAGCGCTCGTAAATCGGGGACTACCTGTAACACAGACCAGGGCAGGGGAACTAACTAAAACATGCAACATGAATAATAACTAAACTGGGGCCGAACAGGGAATTAAACTAAACAGGAATTAACTAATTTGGAGCAGGACAGGGAAATAAACTAAACCTGACTTAACTAAAATGGGGCAGGGCTGGTTGAAAGGAAAACACAAGGAAAGTCCAGGGGCCTCATGTATCAACCGTGCGTGCGCACAAAAACATTGCGCACGTCACTTTCCACGCAAAACCCCGTATGTATCAAAACTGAAATGAACGTGAATATCTGCGCATCCACGTACATTTCCACGCCAGCTCCCCTGCTTGCGTACGCACGTTTCTGTGGTTCTTGTTCCTTTGGCGACACTTACAGGTGCTTCTGAGAAACTGAAGCCCCACAGTCTGTGGTTGACTTTAAGAGCGGCTTGAAGACCTTTCTTTTTAACCGAGCATACTCTTCCTCCTCATGATTCTACTTTTGATCTTAGTTGATACTGTTGTTGATTTTAACTGTTTTATTATTTGTTTTATCGACATTTAATTCTGTTGCACTTTGTAGCACTTTGAGATTTTCATTAATGAAAAGTGCGTTATAAATTGAATTCATTATTATTATTATTATTATTATTATTATTATTATTATTATTATTACTATTAACTGTTCATGATGTGAAAATGATTAATATTCCCACCAAACACACGATTAACAAGTACATCCACATGGACGCGCAAAGTTGTGCAAAAAATAAATGTAACAGGAACGGATACATTCAGCCTTACTGGAGGATATAGATAGTGTAACACGCAGAGCATTTATTTATAAACAGATATAATTCTCTGATCTAGGATATGGCTTATCAGCCGTTTTCAGAAATAATCATTTTTCAGTTTGGCACTGCTGCGCACTGGCGCAACACAGGGGCCGCGCATCACGCGTGCACGTGCAGAAACTGGGGTTCCACAGGAGCTTAGAGGGAGCTGGCAGGTCGATCAGGGCTGTGCCAGTCCAGTCCACACAAAGCCGATTCATGTCCAATGGAATGGTCTCATCCATATGATCCCAAAGGCTGAGTTATGGTCGCGCTTTGAGCGCGCGTGCACCCTCGCCGGTGTTACACGGCAGTGGAGGTGTGTCATTATCTGTGTTTATTGTAGATGTCTCCAAAATGACACGTGAAAGTACACCATTTATAACTTGTATGGGAGTAAAAGCTTCACAGACAAACAGATTGCGCACAAGGCTGCAGCGCGCGCTTTGGAGACTCCAACATCACGTCATGTCATGAAAAGTCTCCACTGAGACGCAGAGACTCGTTTCTTCATATCATCTATTAAATAAACGAAGATCTATGTTCTAGCAAACATCCAAGTAAGTTCCTCTGTGTTTACAGTAATTATGGTAATTAACTCGTGCGCAAAGTTAATATTTTCACTCAGAATGAATGAATGAGCCGGTGGCGCACCTGACAGCAGCGTGCGCGCACACGAATACCGGCACACAATCACTCGTTCTTTGCGTGATGAACACAGTTTATTACTATTCTTACTTAGGATGTTTGTCCTCACTCATATTATATTAAATCCATTGTTTTCCTGAATCTAGAGATCATTTCTGATCGCGCAGGGATCAAACAAACATGTCCTTCACACATGCAGGAAGTAATTTGCATCTGTTTAACATATGTAAATGTAGGCGTGTCAGGGGAGGTGTCTCACGTGCGCTCAGTTCCACGTTCATTGTGATGTACAAAAGGAATGTGCGTGGATACCGGTGTACGCACAGCTTGATAAATCTGGATTTTTTTTGTGCGTAGACACTTTTCTGGATTTGACCGTACGTCACTTTTCAGTAAGAAATCCACGCAAGTCTTTGATACATGAGGCCCCAGGAGAGGGAGCCAACCTCACAGTGGGAACAAAGAGCTGACTAAACAAACAGAACACAGAAACACAACAGACAACCAAGGGACAGACTCCAACAGAGAAGCTCTGTTTTTATTGGCTGGTTAACGGCGGGTCACTGTGGCTTTTTTGAAATTCTTATTTACCACCTGGAGAAGCAAGGGGACTATAGTTTTTTCAGAGATTACTTTGTCTAACATCAGTCTGTCAGGAGATAGTGACAGAGTGAAGAAATATGTTAAAAATATATTTTTAGACAACTTACAGACTGCACTACAGAACTGCAGACTGCAGCTTTAATCATCCATCCTTTCACAAACTCTAAATTACTCTTACGCTAAAACAAACTTGTAGAGGTATGTCATACATTGAGATTTTACTTTGAAAGTTTGCCCTGACATTTACTCATTTCAGTGCATATATTTTGATAGACCCCACCACCACCACCCAAGTGGCACGGTGGCTCAGTTGGTAATGCCTCTCAGCTTCTCCCACTGATGGCTGTTCCTTCCTCAACTCTCCCCGTCTCATGGGTAGTGGTGGGGGCATTTGCTTCAGTTTGTAGAGACAATTTCAAATGTAGACTTCTACCTGCCAGAACATATTCTTCTTTTGAGTTACAGCTGTTCGTGGCTGAGCTGACACAGCCTGTATTATTTGGAATTTTCTATCATCCCCCTAAATATAATAAGGACTTTATTCAACAATTTGCTGAATTTTTAGCAGACTCCAGATTTGATAATCTGCTTTTCTGTGGAGATTTTAATATTCATGTCTGTTGCCCGTCTGATCAGTTAGCCTCTGATTTTATTAATCTTTTAACATCTTTTAACTTAATACAGTCTGTACCTGGGCCTATTCATCTTCTTGGACATACCTTGGACCTTATTATATCTCATGGGCTATCCATCTCTTTCTGTGAAACATCTGAAACTGCTATCTCAGATCATTTCCCCATCATGTTGGAGTTCTCAGCCCCCCTACCTGTCAGTAGGCCTGCCGTTGCAGGTCATTGGTGTCGTAGTTTTACTCCTGAGACAGCTGGACTGTTTAACACTGCTTTTATAGACTTTCAGATTTCAGTTACAGATGAATTTTATCCAGAGGACTTCCTTCTCTCTTTCCAAACCACCTGCTCTGACATTTTAGACTCCATTGCTCCTCTTTGGTTTGAATCCACTAAACAGAGAGTTGAGCCCTGGTTAAATGATGCCTCGCGTACTCTTAAGAAAAAAATGTAGGAAAGCAGAACGACAATGGATGAAAGACAAACTTCCTTCATCTTTAAAATTGTTGAGAGAATGCTTTACAAATTACCAGAGATCTGTCAAAGAGGCGAAATGTCAATTTGGTTTAATAAAAAAAACTGCCATTGTCCTAGGGTGTTATTTAACACAATTAATTGTTATTAATCCAGCTGTGCATATTCTACCAGATGCTACAGCCACAAACTGTGAACACTTTCTTAAATTCTTCCAGGATAAAGTGGCCTCAGTCAGACAGGTCACTGGTCCTATTGCTCCTGACTACTCTGTTGCCTCTGTAGCTCCAGTTGTGTTTGAACACTTTCAACCAGTGTCTCTTGCCACTCTCACTGATGCTGTTCAACATTTAAAGATCACTAATTGCCCTCTGGACTTTCTTCCATCCAGGTTTTTGAAAGAGGTTTTTAATTCTGTGGGTTTCTGTGTTTTAACACTTTTAAATTCCTGCCTTCGTTTAGGAATTGTCCCTGCTGCATTTAAACATGCTGTAGTTAGGCCTCTTCTTAAAAAACCTCACCTGGACCCATCAATTTGATCAAATTTTAGACCTATTTCTCATCTGCCTTTTTTAGCTAAAGTTTTAGAAAAAGTTGTTTTTATGCAGTTACAAACTGTTTTAGAAAATCATGGTATTTTTGAAACATTTCAGTCTGGTTTTAGAACACGTCATTCTACAGAATCAGCATTGTTAAAAGCTCATAATGACATTTCCATGTCCATGGATGCCAAGTGTCCCGTTGCACTGGTGTTGCTGGACCTTACAGCTGCATTTGACACAGTGGACCACACTGTCCTTCTATAATAATAATAATAATAATAATGAATTCAATTTATAACGCACTTTTCATTAATGAAAATCTCTTCTATCTCGCCGTCAACATTACATTGGCATATCTGATACAGCTCTCAAGTGGTTCACTGCCTACTTGACCAACAGAACTTTCTCTGTCATGTTGGATAATCTTTCTTCCTCCACTGCCGTTTTCTCTTGTGGTGTGCCACAGGGTTCTATTCTTGGTCCTCTCCTTTTCTCACTGTACGCTGCCTCTTGGATCAGTAATAGCCAAACATAACTTTTTTCTTTTCACTGCTATGCTGATGATGTACAAATTTATTTACCAATGAAACCCAAAAACAGTAATCTTCTCACTCCCTACGCTGATTGTATTGCTGATATTAAACAGTGGCTTCACCGTAATTTTTTATTTCTAAACGAAGGAAAGACAGAATGCATCTTCTTCGGTGATGATGCTCCCTGTAACTTTGGTGCTCTGACTTCCAAGCTCAGACCAACAGTTAAAAACTTGGGGGTGACATTTGATAAGGACTTAAAATTTGATAAACAAATAGCGTCTGTAGTCAAGGTCTGTTTTTATCAGTTACGTCTTTTATACAAAGTTAAGCCTTTTTTAAATCGTTTTGATTTAGAAAAGGCCCTTCATGCTTTTATCACCTCAAGGCTCGACTACTGCAATTCCCTACATGCAAGAATCTCCAAATCCTCCATTAGACGCCACAGAGCTGGACTGGATCAACAGATCTGAGCCTCATCTGCAGTAAAGAGGCTCCTCATGTATCACCAGTGCATGCATGAAATGGTTGAGTGCACCAGATTCCACACACATGTTGGGATGCATCAAAATGAACATTTTGCGCAAGTGTGCATAAATAAATGCATAAATAAATGTGCCACCAAAGTGCTCTGACCACGCAAGCTTCTTCAGTCTACAGATCAAACTGCAAAGTACTCCCACTCACCTAAATACGATGAAAGATGACTGGTTTTCTGAACTTAAGGCTTTTCTAACACTGTTTTTGTCAACAAATCTGAACAGGAAACATGAATCACATTAACCTCAAACAACATAACGTATAACATGCTTACAAAATGATCAGACATGTCTCACAACAATGTTAACTATAAACTTTACTATACTTTTGTCATGTGTAGATGTCAACGCTTGTCAGTGAGTGCACGTCTGCGAGGAGAACAGACAGATGAAGAGCAGAAGACTTGCGGAAATTGTCCACGAGGAACTTCATGATCACTGAGAAGAAAACTGTCAGATCATCAAATTAGTTCAGATTCAGACACATTTATTTATGTTATTTATTTAAAGGGCAATTCAGTAAAGCAATTTCCAGATTTCCACCCTTACACACATACATATACAGTACTAATAATCCTAAAAGCAATAACAACTAATACAAAACAAAACAAAAAAAACATTAAAAATACAACAAACATATATTGCGCAATAACAAACCAGCAGAGATCAGCATCACTGTTCGGCCACTTGGTGGAGAAGCTGCAGGAATAACTCAGAGCTGCCATCAAGCTTCAGTACTGATGGCAGACAGTAAAGCAGTGAGACAGCCTGTCTGTCTTCCTGCATGGTGCTAAAGCAGCGGTCTGAAGGCATCAGTATAAATCCAGAAGACAGGATGTGGTTCTGTCAGGTTCCCTACTTTTGAGAAGCACCTGCTTCTCCCACAAGGACTGTAGGTCTCTGCTGGACCCCAGTTAATCTGGAGAGGACCTTCAGGACCATTGGACACTTGTTTAAAAAATAATCTGTATGCCTCTTTTATGATTGTCCATTGTTGTCATCACTCTTTGTTAAAATCAGGTCTCTCTTGTAAATGAGTCCTCGAGGCTCAATGGGATTAACTTGTCTAAATAAAGGTTGAATGAATGAATCTAATGATTTTTAACATTTATTGATATTTTTACACTCTAAGACAAAATAAAAGACGAAATTCTTGTAAAGAAGGGAAAAAAAAAGTTTTGGCCCAGTTTCTAAAACTAAAACAATAAACTTTGCAATCTTATGTGATTTTTTTTTATTGTTAAAAAATTACATATCCTACTTTGAAGAAATGAAGCATAAAGTGAAAGTGAGTATGTTTTACTCCTTGTAATGTTTCTAGTATTCATTTGCAAACTAAATTACAGAAAAACTGCTAAAACTAGCAACCAATAAAATTCAGTTTTATTTCAGTTTAGGTCAAAGCTTGAAAGAGCCGCTGCAGAGGGACCGTTTTTTTGTGTTTGCGAGTTTTTGAGTTTGCATCATACATGTGTTTGCTGCACGTTTCGCCATTTGCTGCGCGTTTGCACCCGTCCGCCACCGTACCAAAGAGCCGCATGTGGCTCCAGAGCCACAAGTTGCAGACCCTTGACTTAGACTCTTGGGGGTGGACAAAGAAAAAAAAATTCTGCCATTATATCAGTTATCAGCATTAGCCTTCCCTTCCTAATATTTCTGTCAGCAATAACCAAGATTTCCATATCGGTCGGGCTCTATCAAACACACGAGGAAAGTTGTGAGCAACATGTGTAAACCCGTACATGTTATATTGGACTGAACCAACTCAAAACATGCATTTGTTTCTGTGTGTGTGTGTGTGTGTGTGGTGGGTCTTGTGGCTGGGTGCCAGTAGGCCTTGGTCTTTTGGAGGCGGGTGATAATGTTCTGCATGAGGGTGGGTCAGTTGAAGGTTGTTTTCCTCCCCTGATAATGGAGGAGTCTGTGTCTGCTGCTCCCTGCAGCATCCTCTGGTGGACATGAGTCGTGCACATATGTCCAGGACATTAAAGGGATTGTGACATGATTTTTTTACTATTCATAAAATTGCTCAAAATATATATATTTTATCATTTAAATATGTTTGTTTTTGCAAACAAAATGATAAATCACTTTAATTTTGCTTTAAAAGTGATTTTGAACTTCAAGCCGTGTTTAATCATGGGAAATCCGATTACACTCGAACGCACCATATGTGATGTCACACTGGGCAGAGGGCTGTGGTGTCTTTAATAGCGGACAATTTAAAACTGGACGAATTTATCAATCTATGTGAAGATTTGAGCTATTTGTCTTCATTTTGGGAAGCAGAAAATTGTTTGGGTGATGGAACAAGAAACAACAGGATCTAATTTAGGTCTGATGCTGTATCAGACTTCCTTCATGTCGAGCTGCTCATACCTGCGCACTGTGACAAGCCCAGAGCTCTGCCCAGTGTGACATCACAGATGGTGCGTTCGTGTGTAATGGGATTTCCCATGATTAAACACGGCTTGAAGTTCAAAATCACTTTTAAAGCAAAATTAAAGTGATTTATCATTTTGTTTGCAAAAACAAACATATTTAAATGATAAAATATATATATTTTGAGCAATTTTATGAACAGTAAAAAAATCATGTCACAATCCCTTTAATGTCCCTGTCCTCTCAGGTGGGAGCTGAGTAAAGAGAGGACACATGCTGTGTTCCTGAGAGCGTGACGTCCTCTGTAACAGGACTGGAGCCTGGCCCAGCTTCTGAGAGGATGGGACCCACTGAGCCTGGCACAGCGCAGGGCCCGTGCAATATGCTGCTTTCATCGACTCTGTTGGTTGGGACGGGGGTGGGGTGGGGTGGGGGACACTATGTGTCCCAGCATCAACAAACACAGATACAAGAAGTCGTTACAGAAACCTATTTTACCTTCGACATTTCACAACTTTCATGTTACAGTTGAAGCTTTTTTCTGCTCACACTCATGGATGATCAGGAAGGCCAGAGTCAGTCACAGGCAGAGAAGAGGAGGATGTCTGACCTTCACCTCTTCATCTCCACCCAGTCCAGGTGTAAATATGGAGTTTAGTCAGATCCTGAAGACTGATGCTGCGTTCCAGTTACCTCGTATTGTGGGAATTTCCCAGTTCCCAGTGGTGGATTGAAACCGGAACGCCCGCTCTAGTGGTAGACTCCCACTCGTAAAGTGGGAGAATTTTTTCTGCTCCCAGTTTCCATTCAAGATGGCGGATACTCGCATACTAAAATAACAGTTCTAAAAATTTTAGAACTGTTATTTTAGTAAAAGACTAAAATGTTGTTGCGTGTATTTAATCACGTTGTTTTAGTTTTTTTGTTTTCTTAGCTGTAAAGCCAGTTTTTCTTTTTCCCCAACGATTTACATTGAAGAATTAGAGAAAAATGTATATTATATAAATTTCCTTCGGCGGTCATCATCCTCCTCTGACATGTTCTGTGTCAGGAGTGCATATCTGTTAGTAATTTATTATATTTGGAAACAGCAACAACAAAAAAGCGTGCGTCCATCTTGATTTTCCACTGGGAGAACCGTCCGGAACGTGTTTTCAAGTGGTAGCTTGGGAAATGACGTCACTACCACTTCCTAGTTCCCAGAATACGAGGCAACTGGAACACAGCATGAGAACAAACATGATGAGAACTCCGAGATGAAAACAGAAATCAGCTGTTCTGCTGGAAACTTCAGCCAGTTTTCACAGCTGCAGTAGCTCTGAGCCAAAGCAGCTGAAGTTTAAACCCTTAGCGTCTTCAAATTTCTAACACGTTTCATTAAATCCTTGAAGGTTTTCTTAAACAGAAACATTATTTTTGTGTTTTTATTATTTCTTAATATTCGTGAAATTATGGATACATTTCCATTTCATTATTAAACATTTATTAATCCACTGTGTGATTATATGTTTTAGCTGAAAATATGTTGTTTCATCACTAATTTAGCACTTTGGTAACAGCTGCTGGTATAAATGTGCTTTATAAATAAAGTTGACATAAAAAATGTGGAATTTAAATCAAATAAAACAGAATTTAGGGGAAAGTCAGATTTCATACAACATAAGGAAAGAGCTCTATAATCCTGATTGTATTTATTTCATTTCATTGTTTTATTTTACAACTCATTAAGTATGTGTGTGTGTGTGGGGGCGGGTAGGGGGGGTCTCTCACTGAGGGAGGTGATCTCTTCAATATTTAAAGATTTTTAACATTTCAAATCTTTCTACTGTGTTAAAAGTGCATGGGAGGGCTGAGTTCGGATTATTCTTATTTATTTATGTGTTCATTTATTTGTTTTTGGCGGGGTTGCGGTGGATTCACATATCCTAAATATGTGCTTCTCAGACTGTTTTGGTATCCCCCCCCCCACACACACACACACTCTGGAGAATAAAAATACTGGAGTATTCATTATGTGAGCTGAAATCTTTACACTTAGATCCTTTTCAGTGAAATGAAGTCATCTGCCATTCTACCAAACTGGGTTTCTTTTTCAGAAACAGATCATGTCTAACTCTGAATGCTAGGAAACACCTTGTTTCTGTGACTTTCCTTCCCTCCATTGATTACGGTGACATTCTCTACATGAATGCTCCTACAAGCACCCTGCAGATGTTGGATGTTGTCTATCATGGTGCACTAAGATTCATAACTGGCTGTGATTATCGTACCCACCACTGCATGTTCAAGATGGCCGCGCTCAGACCAGTAGCAGCTTCATGGGCTCCCAGAACATCCCCAGTTTTTAGTAGTTTTAATAGTGTTTTTGTACCTGACTCTGCGCGTTTTTTGCGGGTGAATTATAGCCGAACTGAGCTGTTGAGAATTGGAGCGGATTTACCACAAGGCACAGCTGAAATCAGCAACGAACTCAAATCAGAACTCGGAAGATTGGATCTGCTTAGATCATCTTTCTGGAAGCAGATGCGCGGAGGAAAGAAAAGGAAGCGGTGCTCTCGAGGGAAAAAGCGTGGCTGTCGAGCAGGAATCATGACGAGACTACGAGCAGACGCTAAAACCGGTAAACCCCCGATGCCGGCTTTATTTCTGTCCAACGTGCGCTCGCTCGACAACAAGATGGACCTGCTTCGTCTGAGAGTAACAACGTCGGAGGAGATGAGGAGATGTTCGGTGCTTTGTCTCACGGAAACATGGATCAATGAAGACACTCCTGACTCTGTTTACGAGTTGGATAATAAACTATTTTTCAGAACGGACCGGTGCATCGAGACTACGGGGAAAACGCGAGGTGGAGGCGTCTGCATTTACGTTAACAAAGACTGGTGCACGAACTGTGCCGTTATCAGCAGGATCTGCTCAGCTGCTGTGGAGCTTTTAACAATAAGATGTAGGCCACATTACCTCCCCCGCGACTATTCAGCGATAATAATAAGCAATGTTTACATACCCCCCGATGCTAATGCTAAAGACGCCCAGGAAGAAATTCATGACTTACTCACCTCGCTGCAGTGTAAATATCCTGAGGGGTTTTTCATTGTTTCCGGGGACTTCAATCACGTGGATTTACGTGTCATCCTTCCAACCTTCAATCAGCACGTTTTCACAGAAACACGAGGAAATAAGACATTAGACCAGGTCTACACGAATGTGAAGGGGGCGTACACGGCGAAGCCACGCCCACCGCTCGGGGCTTCCGACCATCGCTCCCT
>JBBPBX010050934.1:11814-24777 GCA_038048925.1 Garcialebias charrua | reverse complement strand
ATAGCACATTTAGTATGTTATAGTGCAGCGTGACACGTGAAATGTCCGACTGCCTCGTTAACAGACAACTGGATCCAGGCAGCTGGCTCTCTTCCAACACAGATGCAGGTAAGGTGTAGAATAATTAAATATGAGAATCAAAATATATTCCATCAGCTATAGTTCAGAAAGTGGTGCGTGTGTCCACTGTCCAGTCCACCGCCATTGTTAAAATGCCGGCTGTCTGCGCGTGCGTGCATGTGTTCAAACAAAAGCTCTGCGGGAGATGTTTACCGGTACATTATCAACGGGGGGTCAGCGAAAAAGTTCCACCTTGAGAGCTGGGTCAGAAAAGTATCGGAGTCAAAGAGGGGGGCCAGCAGCGTCGTGTAGGCGATAAGCAAAGTTGCAAAGAGAAAGTAGCGGTTACACTCAAAATACGCGCCGTGTAAACTGGCCCTTAGGCTGAAAGTGTCAGAAATTACCACAAAAAATGTAATTTACCTTAAACCAGAAAAAAAGTTACTAAAAAAATGTTGTTGAAAAGGTAGAATAAGCACAAATTAGCAGAAGAAAGTAAAAATAATATATTTGCCAAATTAGGCTGAAAGAAGCAGAAATGAGCACAAAAATGTGGAAATTATCTGAAGAAAATCTAAAATTAGAAAAAAAAAGATTCAGCTGAAATGTAGCTAAAATAGCAGAAAGAAGCATCACCAGAATGAAGTTGAGAGAGCACATTTTTGCTGAATTAGGTTGACATTTTTTGAAATAAGAGCAATAAATGTGGAATTAACTTAAAAAGCTAAAATTAGCATAGAAACAAATGGTAGCAAAAAAAGCTGAAACGCAGAAATTGTAATGATTCACGTTCATGATTCACGTTCATGTCAAGTCATGCTGTGTTTTTGGGGTTGTCCTGTCTCCTCTCCTCATCAGCGTGATTCAGCGCACCTGTCTGCTGCTCTTTTTAAACGCACTCCAGACTCTGCCTCCCTGCCAGATTGTCTGATCGCCTTGCGCCTGAAGAAATCCAGCGTTCTGTTCCTGACCTTCCTGTGTTTTGACACTCTTCATGTTCACGGATTCTCCCCTCTGCCTTGCCCTCAACGGATTATTTCTGCCCATCGGATATCTGGACCTCGACTCTCGCTCTGCCTACTGACACCGACTCTCGCTGAAACCCCACGGATAAGTACTGCCTCTTTGCCTCTCTGTGTATGACCCACGCCTGTATCTTGACCACGATCTGGACTCTTGGAGCTGTTGTTAATTATTGGAACCAAGCCGCACTCAAGCAGAAGAGGAGCCGTGCTCACGTGTCACGTGACCCTGCTGCACCTCCGACCCCCCCTCCCTCTGACGTCAGTGCAGCCTTTGCATCACCAACTGTGATTAAACTCTGCAGGTTAGTGATTTGAACTCCTCACGTTCTTTTAAACATCAAGTTTATCCCAGTCACCAACTTGTTCTCTCTCCCTGCAGAGTCTCAGCGGACGTTCCCCTTTTTCTGACAAGTGGCAGATAATAAACTTTTTTCGTTCACTCCTGTGTTGTGGTTGAATTTCCGGGTCCCCATTGTGAATCATTACAGCACAATCTGGCCACAATGGACCCGTCACACACACAGGAGTGGCGTTCAGGAGTTGAAACTGCAATAAATAGATTGGAAACAAATATGCAGGAAATGATGAATATATTAACTAAACCCTCCGCAGCTACGTCCACACCTCCTTCCCAGCACATGGAGGTCTCACCTCGTTGCCAAGCCTCCCCAAATCATGAACCACGCTTAACGCCTCCCGAGATGTTTAAAGGTGAGCCAAACCAATGTCGACCCTTTATCACCCAATGCGAGATTCACTTTGAATTACAGCCTTCCTCCTTCCCTACTGATCGGGCCAAGGTCGCCTATATTATCTCTCTACTTTCTGGCAAGCCTAAATTATGGGGAACAGCAGAGTGGCAGCGAGACTCCCCGATTTGCTACAACGTCAGAAACTTTGCCAAGGAGCTCATCAGGGTGTTTGACCCCATCCTGCCCCAGAGAGAAGCAGCAAGGGGCATATTCAGGCTGAAACAGGGCAAAAGGAGGGTGACTGAGTATATTGTGGATTTTCACACCTTGTCATCTGATTGTAGATGGAATGATGAAGCTCTTTGCGACGCTTTTCACCAGGGGCTCAGTGATGAGATCAAAGATGAACTCTCCACCCGAGATGCTCCCACTGACCTGGAGGAGTTAGAATCTCTCGCCACGAGGATTGACTTGAGGATTCAAGAACGGAGGCGAGAGAGGAACTTCACCAACCGACCTCTGTACAATGTGTCTGAGTCTAGACCCAGTCCCCAACCAGCATCAACATCCCCTCAGGTGGTCTCATCCCAGGTAACAGAACCCATGCAGATTGGAAGATCCCGGTTATCTGCTCAAGAGAGGGAGCGTAGACAAAGAAATGGGCTTTGCTTCTATTGTGGAGGAGTGGGCCATTTGCTGTCTCGATGTCCAGTAAAAGACCAGGCTCAGTAGGCAGGAGGTTCCTACTGAGTCAGAGAACCAAGTCCTCCATGTTGTCAGTACAGGCCACTCTCTTGAATAAAAATAAAAATAGTGAAAGAACAGTCTCTGTGTTTGTTGATTCAGGAGCTGATGCTGAATTTATGGACTTAGAATTTGCTAAAGCACACAATATTCAGATTCAACCGACTGTTAAAGAGCAGGAGGTCTTAGCCATTGATGGTCATCTTATTCATAAGATCACCCATGAGACTGTTCCAGTTAAGATGGTCATTGCAGGCAATCACCATGAAATTATTTCATTTTCAGTAATCAGATCCCCTGAAATCCCAGTTATTTTGGGGGCTTCATGGTTAAAGAGGCATAACCCACACATTGATTGGGTTAAAGGGCAGGTCCTAGGCTGGTCTCCGGAATGCCTTTCCACCTGTCTATTACGGGCTAATGTTTCTGACTCAACCCCAAACCAAGAAACCTTCCCTGACCTATCCAAGGTACCTCTCGAATACCACGACCTCAAGGAGGTGTTCAACAAACATCGTGCTACCTCTCTTCCCCCTCACAGACCTTATGACTGTGCCATTGACCTTCTTCCTGGTACTTTTCCCCCTAGGGGTCGTCTATACTCTTTGTCTGGACCAGAGGACCAAGCTATGAGGGATTATATCAATGACTCGCTCAGGGCAGGTATCATACGTCCTTCGTCTTCTCCAGCAGGTGCCGGCTTCTTTTTTGTGGGTAAGAAGGATGGGTCCTTAAGGCCGTGTATTGATTACAGAGGACTCAATGAAATCACATTAAAGAACCGTTATCCTCTTCCCCTCATGAACACTGCGTTTGAAGCCATTCAGGGTTCTACAATCTTCACTAAACTTGATCTCAGAAATGCATATCACTTAGTTCGAATAAGGGAGGGAGATGAGTGGAAGACTGCTTTTAACACCCCTACTGGTCATTATGAGTATTTGGTGATGCCCTTTGGGCTTACCAATGCACCTGCAGTGTTTCAGACCTTAGTAAATGATGTTCTTAGGGATATGATTGGACGATTTGTCTTTGTTTACCTGGATGACATTTTGATTTTTTCCAAGACCCAAGCTGTTCACAGAGAGCATGTTCGAGCTGTGCTTCTTCGACTCCTGCAGAATAATCTCTTCATCAAGGCAGAGAAATGTGAGTTCCATCTCTCCACTATTTCCTTTCTGGGTTTCACTATCTCTCCTAACAAGATCTCCATGGATCCATGTAAGGTAGAGGCCATCCAGAGTTGGCCCACCCCACAAAACATTAAACAGCTCCAAAGATTCCTAGGTTTTGCAAACTTTTACCGCCGGTTCATCAGGAATTACAGCTCTGTTGCTTCACCCCTTCATGCACTAACCTCTTCTAAGAAACCCTTTTGCTGGACTCCATCGGCCGATCAAGCCTTTTCCCATCTTAAGAAATTATTCACGGCTGCCCCCATCCTTCTCTCGCCTGACCCCTCTCGTCAATTCATTCTTGAGGTTGACGCATCAGGTTCTGGTATTGGAGCTGTCCTCAGCCAAAGAGGCATGGATAACAAGACTCACCCATGTGCTTTTTTTTCCAGAAGCCTTTCTCCAGCCGAGAGAAATTACGATGTGAAGCTTGCACTGGAGGAATGGAGGCATTGGCTGGAAGGAGCTAAGGAACCTTTTATTGTGTGGACTGACCATAAAAATCTTCAGTACCTGAGATCTGCCAAAAGGCTCAACCCGAGACAGGCCAGGTGGGCTCTATTCTTTAGCCGTTTCAATTTTGCCTTGTCTTACAGACCCGGCTCCAAAAATATAAAACCTGATGCCCTCTCTCGACTCCATGAGACCCTAGAGGAGGAGGGAACTGAGGTGATGGACTACATCCTTCCCGCGTCTGCACGATTGGCAGTCACTCGACTGGACCTGGAGGGAAAGGTCAAGCAGGCCCATCGGCAACACACTGTGCCTAGTGACTGTCCCAAGGATCGTCTTTTTGTCCCAGACAACCTCATCACTGAGGTACTATCATTTTGCCACAGTTCTCGACTTTTCTGTCACCCAGGTATTACCAAGACCTTGTCAGTGGTTCGAGACCGTTTCTGGTGGAGGTCCATGCTTGCTGATGTCAAGGAGTTTGTTTCAGCTTGTCGGGTCTGTAGTCGAGCTAAGTCTACCCGCCGACCGCCTGCTGGACTCCTACGACCCCTTTCCATTCCTCACCGTCCTTGGTCTCACATATCCATGGACTTCATTACAGGTTTGCCCCTCTCCAAGACCTTTTCTGTTATCCTTACTATCGTTGACCGCTTTTCCAAGATGACTCACCTAGTCCCCCTTGTCAAACTCCCATCATCAAAGGAACTGGGAGAGATTCTCTCCCGGGAGGTGTTCCGGCTCCACGGCCTCCCAGTGGATATTGTGTCAGATCGTGGTCCCCAGTTTGTTTCGCAATTCTGGAGGGAGTTCTGCAGTCTATTGGGTGTCAAAGTGAGTCTGTCCTCAGGTTTTCACCCCCAAACTGATGGGCAGACTGAACGGATTAACCAAGAGGTGGAGACTAAGCTCCGTTTACTGTGCGAACAGGACCCTGCTAAGTGGTCACAGAACCTTCCTTGGGTGGAGTACTCCCTCAACTCTCTTCCCTCTTGTGCCACTGGTTTGTCCCCATTCTACACGGTCTATGGGTTCCAGCCGCCCGTGTTCTCCTGTCAGGAAAGGACAGCCAGGGTCCCTTCTGCCTTTGCTGCTGCCCAAAGATGCCAACGGATATGGCGACAAGCACGCAAAGCCCTACAAAGAACCTCTGCTGTGTATTCCAGGTCTGCTAACCGGCGGCGTACTCCTGCACCCACGTACCAGCAGGGACAGAGAGTGTGGCTATCTACCAGAGACCTCCCACTCCGTGTGGAGAGCCGCAAACTCGCCCCTCGCTTCGTTGGACCCTTCCCTATATCTAAGGTGATTAACCCTGTGGCAGTTCGCCTCAACCTACCCCGGACCCTTAGAGTCTGCCCCACCTTTCATGTGTCCCGTATCAAGCCACTTGCCACGTCCCGACTCTCGCCCCCCTCTGGACCCCCTCCGCCTGCCCGGTTCATCCAGGGTGGTCCTGCCTACACTGTGCGGCGTCTCCTTCGGTCCAGGAAATGGGGCAGGGGGATGCACTACCTCGTTGACTGGGAGGGATATGGACCTGAAGAACGCTCATGGGTGCCTGCTCGACATATCCTTGATAAGACTCTCATCAGGGACTTTCATCGTGCCCATCCCGATCAGCCTGGTGGTCCATCTGGAGCTGGACCTTGAGGAGGGGGCATTGTAATGATTCACGTTCATGATTCACGTTCATGTCAAGTCATGCTGTGTTTTTGGGGTTGTCCTGTCTCCTCTCCTCATCAGCGTGATTCAGCGCACCTGTCTGCTGCTCTTTTTAAACGCACTCCAGACTCTGCCTCCCTGCCAGATTGTCTGATCGCCTTGCGCCTGAAGAAATCCAGCGTTCTGTTCCTGACCTTCCTGTGTTTTGACACTCTTCATGTTCACGGATTCTCCCCTCTGCCTTGCCCTCAACGGATTATTTCTGCCCATCGGATATCTGGACCTCGACTCTCGCTCTGCCTACTGACACCGACTCTCGCTGAAACCCCACGGATAAGTACTGCCTCTTTGCCTCTCTGTGTATGACCCACGCCTGTATCTTGACCACGATCTGGACTCTTGGAGCTGTTGTTAATTATTGGAACCAAGCCGCACTCAAGCAGAAGAGGAGCCGTGCTCACGTGTCACGTGACCCTGCTGCACCTCCGACCCCCCCTCCCTCTGACGTCAGTGCAGCCTTTGCATCACCAACTGTGATTAAACTCTGCAGGTTAGTGATTTGAACTCCTCACGTTCTTTTAAACATCAAGTTTATCCCAGTCACCAACTTGTTCTCTCTCCCTGCAGAGTCTCAGCGGACGTTCCCCTTTTTCTGACAAGTGGCAGATAATAAACTTTTTTCGTTCACTCCTGTGTTGTGGTTGAATTTCCGGGTCCCCATTGTGAATCATTACAGAAATAAGCTATATATCATTTCACCTTGAATTCAGCAAGCGTTGTGTTCTTGTGTTCCCGTCTCTAGGCATCTTCATGAAGTGTTCCTTTAGTTTTGCCGGTGCAAGACTAGAGTTGCTCAACTTCACATTGCATATCATGCAGATAGGACGCTGACTTCCATCCCGTTCCGTGACACACGTGAATCCATGTTGGACATATTCGTCCAACCACTTTCTTTTTTTACTCGATATATTTACCGTAGTTTGTAAAATATTTTGAAAAAAACACGACGTACAACTATGACACGACAACCATTGATGAATGCGCGCGCTTCCGCATAAGCACTGAATGGGGCCAAGATGGTGTAGAGCAGACCTGGGCATTGTAAGGCCCCAGGGCCACATGCGGCCCTTTGGTTGACTCTGACCGGCCCCCGTAAGGGGAGTTACAACAAAAACATAGTTTCTAATTTTACCTCATTTGTGGACTGCATTGCTTTAATTTTGATGTCTTTTTAAAATTCACGTACAAAATGATGCAATATGTAAATCAAGACATGCGCAATGTGCATGATTGAATTGTTGTCAAGTCACAAGACAACGTTAGCCCTCAAAAATGTCCACTCATGCTTTTTATTTTGTTGATTAATCATAACTAATACTTTTACCAGTTTGTCTAAACAATGATATTTACTGCTTTTAATAAATAAATACTACTATTAATATGCAGTACTGTATTGAATTATGTCATTTCGCCCGGCCCCCCACAATATTTTCTATTTCTCATGTGGCCCCATGGAAAAAATAATTGCCCACCCCTGGTGTAGAGGCAGGCCGACTTGGGACCCGAAGGACCCAGGTTCGAACCCCGGCCCCGGCCACTACACACCTTGGGGTGTCTATGAGTGCACACCTATTTCCCCAGCTCCCCGGGCGCTTTCTATGGCTGCCCACTGCACCACCTGGTGGTGGTTGGGTTAAATGCAGAGACGAATTTCGTTTTGTATGGGAAACATACACAGATGACAAAAATGTGACATTTATTTATTTATTTATTTAATCTGCAGTCATCACCAGTGTTGCCAGATTGGGCGGTTCACCGCGATTTTCCCTCTGACTTTTGCGGTAGAGAGTGCTTTGGGCGGGTGGGACTCTATCTGGCAACACCGGTCAGACCGGTGTTTAAACAAGTAAAGACAAGTGTGTCTTTACATCCGGGGCAGAGGCTCCGCCGAACCCCTGAGACCGGTTCATCGAACCCCTGGGGTTCGGTCGAACCCAGGTTAAGAACCACTGCTCTAACATGTATGTTTTTAGTCGGGGGCAGGAGTACCTGGAGAAAGCCTTCACATGCACCAAGAGAACATGTAAACTCCATCCAGGAAGGCCGCCAGCCGGGATTCAATCCGGCAGCCTTCTGGTTGAGAGGTGGCAGTATCATGATTATATCAATAGTCAACCCCAAGTAAGCAGACTGAGAAGGAAGACAGAGTCAGGAGTACATAAATCTTTGTTTACAGATGCAGCAGTGGTTCACCCGGACCCGCTGAGTGGTTTTGGTGTGTTTATGTTTGCAGATGTGGCCAGTGATGGAGAAGCGAGGTCCTGGATTTTCAGATGGTCCAAGCAGAGGCAAGTATCGGTGGAGAGTGGAGCAGGCCGACGCAGGCTGAATTGTTTGTAGTCGATAGTTGAAGGGACACCATTGATCCACAGGTGTGCTACGAAGGAGTTGGGAGGTCTTTAGAGAGACTCAGGCAAGCAGGACATGGAAGTCCATAGCCTGGTTAAAACCAGACCCTTGTCCTTC
This sequence comes from Garcialebias charrua, assembly GCA_038048925.1. Lineage (NCBI taxonomy): Eukaryota > Metazoa > Chordata > Actinopteri > Cyprinodontiformes > Rivulidae > Garcialebias > Garcialebias charrua. Next base: position 16,437 of record JBBPBX010050934.1, on the reverse strand, counting down.
ACTTCGCTTCGTACTAGGGTCTGGACTTTCTCTATAGAGAACCGATTCTTGCTGGAGGCGTGGCCTCTGCCTGAGGAACAAAACCATTGGATCTTAGAAAAATTTTGAACAGGGAAAAGCATTCTGCTCCCTCCCCCTCAGAGCCATATATGGCTGCTCCCCCGTGGTCTGTTGAACTTGACTTCAGCTCCGCCTCCTGCTGCATTTTCTCTCGCTGCCGCTGCATATTCTGTGTTTATATGTTAATAAAACGTTCTAAAAATAAAATAAAACCATGGAGCTCTGGTCCAGCACACCAGAAGACCAGAAAATCTGCAGGGACTCGGGCAGCAACGTAAAACCCGAGTTTAATTCTCTCGTGAGTGACAACCTGAGGCATTTCCTCATTCAACTCAGCGGAGGGAGAGGAGGAGGAGGAGGAGGGAGCGATCACTTGACTTTTGGCAAAAAAACAAAAGAAAACTCCAGAAAAGGGATTAAGAAGGGGAATTTAATACATTTGTGTCACATGTAAAACAGTCCTGCATTGCTTTGCATCGCTTTGAATGAGAACATGCGGATGCTCGCTGGCTGCACGCTGGGACAGGTGGGGGCGTGGGTTAGGGGCCAAAAACTCCGCCTTCTGTTCTCTGATTGGTCCAGTCAAAAATCAGCCGGAGAAATCCTTCTCTATGGGAGAAGTCCCAGACGGAGCAGTGAAGGGAAATAGAATTGAGCGGAGCTGTGCAGGAAGGCGATGGCCAGGCTAGGAAGTCCATGGAGAAAATCACAAACGGTAAGAAGCAGTTGCAATAAAAGTTTAGATGTGTGTCCATAAATTACCATAAGGCAGTTGATGTCCCAGTGCTGAAGAGACGTCTGGCAGGTGTTTATATACACCACGGGATCAGGCCTCCTCAGTCAGCAGCAGGTGGGGGTGAATCAGTGGTTGATTGTTGTGGAGAGAGTTAGTGGCAGAGAAAACCCAGGAACTCTACTGGCAGCTCTACCAACTGTGCCACGGTGCTGCCCACAGTCCAATTTAAACCAAATTAAATCAGAAAGGATGATTGTTGGACTTGTTTTTCTTCAACCTCAGTCAGGAAGGTTTTCTATTTTTGATGGAATTTGTTCTGAAAACTATGAATTTGTTTTCCTGCTGTGTGATGTAGATTTCCCCATTTTCCTTGTAATTAAAGTGGTGATTCCATTAACCGAGGCGTCTCACTGGGTCACGAGTGTTGAGGACTAGTTGGTAACTAAAACGTGTGATAAAGCACAGGAATATTCAGCTGCTGCCTTACTGGACCCTGAGTGAGATGAAGTGACTGAGCTGAGTGTCCACATTTCCACATTTATATTTCAGTCTCCGTTAATGGTCAGTCAGGTCATCTGGACCGTTTCTTTTTTGTGGAAATACATTTTGCCCTCTATCAAGAGGGCTTCATCAGTCCGAGGAGTCACAAGTAAACTGTTTTCCCCACTAAGCAGTACATTTATTTAGTGGACCAACCAGTTTGCTGGTCATAAGATGGTTTCTAGGGGCTGTCCTCCCAATTCTCCTCCCAGGCAGCCAGCCACAGCCAAAGTGATTTAAGACATCAAAGTTCATGCTTGGTCATCCAGGTATGGATGATTGAGTTTGAACTTTGATACATTTCAGTCTATTTCATAAATGAAGATAAACAGAATTATTTTTTTTTTAAATAACTCGTATGACTTTAGCTTATTGACACCACTCCCTGACACTTATGTCTGTGAGGCTGATATTCTGTCTTTTTTAAGAGTATAGGCTCAAGACTTTCTTCTTGATAAATCCTATAGATAAGGTTGGCTTTGGTTTCCTTAGTTGTCCCTTAGTTATCCTGCTATAGGCATAGACTGATAGAGGAAGAACTTACTCCATTTCCCCATTCTGCTGTTGTCTTTACTTGCTCTACTCTTCATAGTTGCATTTAAAGTTATTTCTACATGGTTTTCTTTTTCCCTTCCCATAGAAACTACACATGGGCTGTAGAAATTACACATGATCCACGTCCTGTTTGCCTGCGTCTCTTTCCTGTCCCCTCCAACTCAAGCCCTGTTGAGACAGATGGCTGCCCATCCCAAGTCCGGTCCTGGTTTCTGAACGTTCCCTCCTGTTGAAAGAAATGTGCTGTTCAGGATGGGATGTTGAGCCAAAGTGAAGATCCAATTCAATCTGCTGCTTCCTTATATAAATAACTTTTATTAACTGGTATTTTATAATGCGTGCTAAATTTGTTGTGCTCTGAGATGAATTTGTGTAAACTGATGCTATGTAAATAAATTAACTTGAACGGAACAAAGGTTTTATTGAAATTGGTTACAAAATGGTTCACCATGTTCTCCCCATACGCCCATGCAGCCCTTCATCACGGCATGAAGAGGCACCAGGTCCACACAACCCTGCCTACTGAACTGTGCTTCATTATATCACTTTGTGTGACTTTCATTTACAATAGCCTATATGCCACGGGGGGGCGTGACGTACTTCCGGCAAAATGCAACACCTACCCGCCACTTCCGGTTCCCATCCACCTCCGTTGTTGCTAGCGTTAGCTCCTAGTAGCAAACCATGACAACGACCCGAAACGGGAAGCGGCCGCGCGCTACCGGCACTACACGTGAGTACCGTTGTGTCCGCCCACCGGTGGGAACAGCTGTTCCGCGGGGGGGTTTCGGCGAACATTTATCGCGGCTATCCGTAGGGGGAACGTCGCCATAATTTTATATGGTTTTATATGTGTATAGAGTTGTTATTGGTGTGTATGCCAATGTTTTATTAATTGTATTTAGTCATTTATGTTCGTGTCTTTCCCGCTAACCGGAAGTGCGTCGTCTGTGTAATGACTGCGGAGGTGCTGGAACGGAAGCCCGTGGCATATAGGCTATTATTTTGTATGCTTTTGTGGGTGGAGTCATCTTTATCAGGGCAAATCCTGCTGCAAGATTAATTCAAATAAATATGTGAAGAAAGATGTGGCCAGTGATTCTTATAACTAAAAACCAATACATCTTAACCACTGCTTCAAAGATACAACCAGGCAGAAGGACAAATAGACCTGGAGTCCCCCGGTGGAGCAGGTACAATGGTGCACTGTGCAAAATGTTTCCCCGCCGGTCTTCCCTGATGACGTTTCAGGTCCGGCCTGAAATAACAACGTTAAAGTAGTTTTAATCTTTTGTTTCTCCCTGATGAGGCAATATGGTGGAAATTACTTTGCAAGTGAGAAATTGTCGGAGCTAAAATAAAACAGAAACAAGGAAAACAAAGAACTGGGGAAAACAAAACTTTCTAAAGTGGGTTATTTATTTATTTATTTACAAAACCAGTAAAATTGCTGTTGAGGCTCAGAAGCAAATGATAAAAAAAATTAAAAAAAAAAAAGCAGAAGTGAGTCCTCATGTGTAATTCACTAAATTCAACACCTGGATACTCAGCTCCTTCATTGTGTGATGCTTTATTTATATGCATGGATGATAATTCTCCCTGGTGGAAGAAAAACAAGATTCAGACCCAAAATTGAGTGAACCTTCCAAACAGGAGCCTGTGTTCGAGTAAATCTCTCCCTTCAGCTTTGCATATTCATAACTTCAGACGCGTCTCTGCTGAAAACCAGGAGCAGCACAGATAATAAATTGTATCAGAATATAAAGGCGCTGTGTATATCAGACTTCGTTTTCTCCCCATATGAAGAGGATTTCATCCTCCTGCTTGTTTACTTGTTGCAAGTTTTTGAACACCACTCCAAGCGCTTGCTTGTCAATTATGCACATTGCATATTAATACTTAATTGTATTTGATTTCCCTTTTCTTTGCTGGTAATCCATGCGCAAACAAGCCACGAGTCCTTCAGTGCGGAAGAGGAGATCTGGTTCCGGCATCTAAAGGAAACTCAAATCGCCCCAAAACCACTAAATCTGAGTAATTAACTCCTTCCTTCACGGTTGGCAGAGGAGGGTTTTCGTTTTAATGATTTGATTCACTGATCCTTTAAATTCAGCCTCGCAGGAAGACATGCAAATAAAACTTTTCCATTTATTGTCTTTGTGCCATTTTCTGCTGAATATTGGATCAGGTAATAAAAGCCTCGTTGAGCTCATGTGGGCACATCAAGATGACTTCCTGTCTCCTGATGGAACCAGAGACTGGCCTTCAGGGGTCTAAGGCCTCTTTGTTTTTATTTTTTAATTGATTAGTCAAACATAAGATGACAGGAAACTACTGAGCTCTCATGTTTGTGTTGTTGGATCTAAGCAGATAACACCTGAACCCTCCACGCCGATCTGCCTGATCGATATCTGTCTCCAGCACAGCAGATAAGACATGAGAGGAGGCGTTTCCTCCTCCGCCCGCCGCCGCTCTGTGGAGAAAGCGTTTCTTCTCGGCTGCTGATGATGGCTGTCATCCATCAGACGTGGCTGAGCAGGAATTTGAATGTTGCTGCATTAACATGTGGAAGTCGACTGCACTCGTTAATGTGAAGTGAGAGGATGGAAACAGATCAGAGCTGAAACTCACTGATGCCAAATTAAAACCCATCAACGCTGATATGAGAGGAAGAGGTGTTTTTTTATTCATTTTTTTGTATTTAAAGAAAATGAGTTCTTCACTCCAGCACT
>JBBPBX010050934.1:0-11129 GCA_038048925.1 Garcialebias charrua | reverse complement strand
ATATATATATATATACACACACAGTATATATATATATATATATATATATATATTTACTAGCCTTACTGTATATGCCACTTTACCTCTATACCAATATCAACTACCTCATACATATACTGTGTACATAAACTTCATATGCTGCTTTGTCACTCTATTACAAATGTCAATGCCAGAACTTTCATTTTATTTTATAGATATACTTTTTACACTTTTTTACACTTTTATACTACTATGAAAAAACTCAGGACAGTATTACACTTTTATTATTTCATTTTATGCTTATGTTTATTAAATGTTTCAGTGTTTTAGTGTTTAAATGTTTACTGTTGCACCGAGGGACGGAGAGAAATGCAATTTCAATCCTGTGTATGTCCTGTACATATTGCAGTTTTGACAATAAAGTTGACTTTGACTTGACTTTGACTTATACACTCACCAGTGTCTGGAACAAACTAGCAGTTATTTTGGGACATGGAGAAATTGTTTTATATGGTACTACCTGAGCAACATTGACGGTGTATTTGTAGCTGCTGCTCCTCCATCTGCAGCCTGGCTGAGCTCTTCTGGAGTTTAATTCATTTCATATGAAGTTTTGCCTTGACAAGGATAGATCAGAACAAAGATCAGTATTAATACAGTAACAGTGACAACACTAAAACAGTTTATTTCACAATAACACAGCTGTCCACTCTGTCTAAAATCAGACAACGTTATATAAAAAATATAAACCCAACCTAAACTAGGCTGACCCACTTCTATGAACTAAACACCCGGACAAAATCGTGGCAAAATTTATGGCACAACTCCAACAAAACGAATTTATACACTCACCAGGATGTCTGGAACAAACTAGCAGTTATTTTGGGACATGGAGAAAGTTATATCAGGACGTTTCACAGCTGATTTCAGGACATTCATCTCCTTTTTGTTAGGTCCGACACATGAGCTCCCTCGCGCTGCTTCCAGCAGCGAACAGGAAACAGAAAGTCCGTTTTCTATCTACTTTCAGGTCGTGTGACTGGACATTACATCCAATAACACAGCATGTTTAGACCATTGCAAAACTGTTACAACCTTCTTAGATTCTAACAAAAAAACGAGAGACAGAGCTTCTTTTAGAGGGCTTTTAAAGTGAAACTAAACCCAAATTTAACTTTTTTTAGCTGATAAACTCCCTAGAATGTGTTTAAAATGTTTCAGAGCAGTATTTCTGTGTTAATTTTCATAAAATTGTTCGTATTAGTTTAAATCGGCAATATTTGGTCTAAAAACGTGTTTAGGTAGTCCTATGGGTTGAACAGAGGTTATTGCACGCTGATTTTCTTGTTGGTCAAGACTGTTCATTCTGACTTGTCTTGTACACTCTGACGTCACGAACTTGGTTCAAGCAGAGCCAATCCCCTGCGGAGATGACACGGTCCTCCCTCCAGTGCATACCTTATATGGAGTGCTACATTTCATTCCTGAAAAGCTCTGCAACAAAGCATATTACAGTAGTTTTCGGAATGGCACTAGTTATTTGTGTATTGTAACTTATTTATTTTAGGAATGTTTTTCACTTCTTCGAAACTGTCTGGTTGTATATGTTTTAATATGGTGCGTTAGAGAGCAGTGCATGAAAGCTGAGTTGGCTCAGTGGTGTAGACACTGGTTTTGAATACGGGAGACCCGAGTTCGAACCCCGGTCACGGAGTACTCTTTTTTTTTTTTTAAAGCCTTTTGTTTTGGATAGGTCAGGTGGAATAGATAAATACATCTACAGTACATGTTTATTCTTTGTTGTTGCTTGGTTTATGTTGTTGGCTACAGTTCTAGTTTGTTGTAGGTTGTTGCTGGAGGAGGCGTGGACGCAGGAAACCCCCACCTCCTCCCCTCCTTTATGCGGTGCCTCTACTGTCTATCGGAACGCCCATTTTGGTGAAGATTTTGAATTTGAACTTGGGGAGGAGTTAAAGACCCAGAGCCCGTTTAGTTTCACTTTAAAATGGCGATTTCTTTCCCACAATGCTGTGCGCCATGGACCATCATGCTTTGCACCGCGGACCGTGACGTCACGCTCCAAAGCTCTATTTGCAATTTTTTTCTTTGTTTTAATTTTTGAGTTCTGTGTTTCTTTTTCTATTTTCTGTGATTTCAGATTTCTTCTGCTGCTTTTTTTGGTTGTTTATTTTGGAGTTTGCATCACTTATGTGTTTGCTGTGCATATTAACTCTTTGCAGCTTTTTTGCACATGTCACCCACTGTGGAGGCAGGACTCAACGACTAGTCGTGAAAGACGTACCTCTTCTGAGATAAATTGAACTAGACTTTAATAGAAGCTCTAATAAAAAAGTGAACCATCATCTAGTGGTCAAATATAAAAATCAAAAGTTTGCTAACAAAGGTAAAGAAAAAATATTGCTGAAAAGAATGTGTTATTTTATATGAGAGGAGATTAAAAAAAGACCAAGCAAGGGTTATTATTCACAGCTGTAGTGATACACTTGGTCTCTGAAAACTTTTAGTGGTACACTTTTCTTGACACCTTCAAGGGAAGAGTTGACACTGTTTATTACATGAATATTGAATCAAAGACACAGAATAAATCACCAAGACTTTTTAATTTGCTCTAATTCAAATATGATCACAGCATAACCTTGTGTTATGTGCATGAGCAGTGTTATTCTTCAATATGTTGAATGGTCAGTTATTGTTCGATTTGGTGTTAATCAAAACTCTGTCTAAGTCGAAGGATATGTCAAATTGTACTTTTCAGTTTTGTTTAGAATTTAGAAACAGCTAATCAGTTTAAATCATAAACCTGGCGTCTGTATTCTTCTCACTTCTAAAACAACTCTGTTTTTCCTCTAAACAATTCTTCATGCCTTGACTTCTAGTAAACCCTTCGACCTCGGCTGAACCACGCCTACTGTCGTCAAATGAGCCAATGAACGGAGTGAGTACGGTACTGCTGATGTCAAGCTCTCTACAAAAGCTGTCATTTCCTGGAACTACTGTATTCAGTTCTAACGGGAAGCTCAGATGAAATGAAACTTTCCCTTAAGCTGTGGGACGTGTGGTCATGCGTCAAGGACCTCGTTCCTCAGCAAGGGTTTTATAGCACGCTCGCTGCAAAACCCCCTCGAGCTTACAAGCTCCACATTCTTGATAAATGTTCCTTCTGGTCTGAAAATTAACTGGAATTGACAACTACTGTACTTTGGTTCGACTTGATGCAGACCTCAGTGAGACGCTACAGGAGGTAAACACGCTGAAGTCCAGCTGGAACGTAACCGGATCGGAGGACCCTCTTACGTCTAAGTTGGTGTATTCTCTTCACTGGAGCCAGGGACCTACTATCTTCGCAAGGTAAAGAGTTGTGTCTGCTAAAATGCGCCTGGGTCAAGCTGACGTCGTATAAAGAGTTGTCATTCTGGTTGAAACTCATCTCACGATAAACTCCTTTTTTCTTTCTTCCACCTCCTCCTTCTATTTCTTATTTTGCCAGTAACAACTAAGCTAAAAGCCTTCAGATAATAAGTAAACTACCATCCCATTACTTGTTTTCTGTTGTCCACAATTTAAATCTACTGACGTTACATGATAGAAATTTGATCAGAACCAATCAGTGTACATGTATGATGTAATTTATGATTCTGTTAATTAAATGATTCCATCTCTGGTGGGTCAACTATAATTAACGTTTCTTGTCACTTACATTGTATCTGGTCGCACAAATTCATTTGTTTAACCCTGAAAGAGAATTTGTGATATAATTAAATTCAGTGGTGGGCACAGACCGCTAGAGAGCGCTAAAGCGCTAATCCGCTTACAGTGGACCTAAATTATTTGTCAGCGTTTTTGTGGTTTGACTAACTTTTATAATTCATAAGCGGATTTGTGCTATTTTTATTTAAAATGCAGTACCGCTAATAACTAATTATCTATCAGTAAAAACGAATTATTTACAGGCTCTTATGCTGGCTCCGTTATGCTGGCTCTGGCTCTTATGCTGGCTCTTGTTTCACCTTTTTCCCCCTTGCTCCCTCACCGTAAAGAGCAGAGAGGAGGGAGGTTTGGAGGGGGAGCAGAGCGGAGAACAGACTCGGATCTACCATGTAGGCAAATGATGCCGTTGCCTGGGGCTCCCAAATCAGCAAGGGCTCCGGCCCCGCCCCGCCCCCTACATCACTAACATTGCTGCTGCTTGTTAATGTACATTTAACATAAAAATAATTATAGCTACAATGAAAACGAATCATTAAAAACGCAATACAAAAACCGGTCGATTTCTGTATCCCCCTACTAAAAAATGGACTATTCCATCTTGACATCTTCCGGGTCAGAGGTGAACTCGGATGCTAACGATTATGGCTAGCTGGTTGCGCTGGGTCTTTTCATAAATCCGCAGAGAACCCCGCTGTTTCAAGCCAAATTAACCCGGCCGGAGGATTCTATTGTGTGTTCTGTGTCCACCACGCGACGGTGAGTCGTTAGTTTTATGTATTTGGGTTGCTTTTTATGTATAAATGCGGTGGCGAGACGCCCGTGTATTTGAGATTTAAAAGTGGTGTTAGGGATTAAAGATCATTCTCTTTTTTGTTAATTTCGTGGCCGAATAGAATATATGTACGTAAAGTATTAAATAAATCCTTTGATTTTTGTAATTTCATCCTCTTAGGATCATTTTAGTTACTTTTCATTAAATCTGTTGACTGCCTATAGAATTTTGGAATTGGTTTAATTTATTTTTCGGTTGCGCAACAAAAATAAATTACTATTTGTTTTTTGAAACAATATTGAATATAAATAGCGGTTTAAATTAGCTTCCCCTAATTTTCATAAGACATTTGTGCTTTTGAAATTGTGGACCTAAAAAAATTAATAAGCGTTTTAGAAGTTGTGGAACTAATTTTTTGATTAGCGTTGCCCACCACTGATTAAATTGGTAACAGGTAACACCGTCTACATTCTTACATTTGGTGTACGGTACGGCTCAGAAAATCTGACCATTCCTGTACTCTTACACAGCTAAACTATTTTCATCTGGTGTGGATTTTCATGTGTCTGTTTAAATGTGACTTATATCGAAACCTGCGTCCACAAAGATCACAAGCAAATGCTTTCTGTCCTGTGTGGACTATCATGTGTCTGTTTAAATGTGACTTATGTCCAAACCTGTGTCCACAAAGATCACAAACAAATGTTTTCTGTCCTGTGTGGACTATCATGTGTGAGTCTAAATTTGTCTTCAGTCCAAAACTGCGTCCACAAAGATCACAAACAAATGTTTTCTGTCCTGTGTGGACTATCAGGTGTGAGTCTAAATTTGTCTTCAGTCCAAAACTGCGTCCACAAAGATCACAAACAAATGTTTTCTGTCCTGTGTGGACCATCATGTGTCTTTTTAAAGTTGACTTATATGCAAACCTGCGTCCACAAAGATCACAAACAAATGCTTTCTGTCCTGTGTGGACCATCATATGTGAGTTTAAAATTGACTTTCGTCCAAACCTGCGTCCACAAAGATCACAAACAAATGCTTTCTGTCCTGCGTGGACCATCATGTGTGAGTTTAAACCAGACTTCTGTCCAAACCTGTGTCCACAAAGATCACAAACAAATGTTTTCTGTCCTGTGTGAACTATCATGTGTCTGTTTAAATTTGAATTCAGGCCAAACCTGTGTCCACAAAGATCACAAGCAAATGTTTTCTGTCCTGTGTGGACTATCATGTGTCTCTTTAGATGACCCTTTAGGTTAAATATTTTTCCACAGTCTTCACAACTAAATGAGTTCTGTCTTGACTGTTTTTTCTTGATTGAGCGTCCAGTTTTCTTCACTTTTAAACGTTCCTCGATAACCAAACAACTTGAAGACGTCTCTGACTGACTCGTCTTGTGAAATTGTTTCCCATGCTCAGTGAAGCTGCAAGATTTGTTGACAGTGTTTATGCCTGACTCAGGAGCTCTGCTCTCCTTCCAGTCTTTGTCACCGTCTTCAGGTTCTGACCCAGAGTCTGATAAGTCTTTTAGCTGAGAGTCAGAGTCCTTCACCTCATCACCTTCATCATCCTCACTGACTTCAGTCTCTGAAGAGCTGCAATCATCTCCATAAGTATTTAGATCTGGGTTCCTGGTAGTTTCTCCTTCTCCACAGTCCTCTCCACCAGTTGCTGCTTTCATCTGGTCAGCTGAGCTGCTGGTTGGAAGATCTTCCTCTTTTACTTGGTGCTGATGAAGCTGTAAAAACAGAGGCTTCTCTTCATCTTCCTCATTCTTCCAAGGAACAGCAGTGAATGCAAACCCGGTGTCATCAGTCTCCTTTTTCACACAAAACTGCTCTCCCTCTTGACTGGTCCACAGTTCCTCCTCTTCCTCCTTTATGTTGAGGGTCTCTGGATCCTGTTGGTCCACACCAAGCATCCGTACTTCAGGAGCTTCTTCTTTAATCAGCACCTTCTGCTGAACATCTGCAGGGACCACTGAAAACATGAACATCAGGCACAATTATAACTTTATATTCACACATACAGTGGTGCTTGAAAGTTTGTGAAGCCTTTAAAACTTTCTAAATTTCTGCATAAAAATGACCTAAAACATCATGAGATTTTCACACAAGTCCTAAAAGTAGATAAAGAGAACCAAGTTAAACAAATGAGAAACATTTTTTTATACTTGGTCATTTATTTATCGAGGAAAATTATCTAATATTACATGTTTTTTCCTGAGATTTGGCAGGCTGTTTGATCAATAATGCAATACCGTATTTTCCTCCCTAAATGTCACAGTTTTTTTGCATAATTTACATGTCCTGCGACTTATAGGCCGAAGCGACATATTTATGGATTTTTTCCCCATATTTATAAACCAGCAGCACGGTGGCTCAACTGGTAAAGCTGCTGCCTCTCAGCGAGCAGGTTCCCGGTTCAAATCCTGATCAGGGGGCCTTTCTGGGTGGAGTCTGCATGTTCTCTCCGTTCATGAGTGGTTTTCTCCAGGTATTCCGGTTTCCTCCCACAGACCAAAAACATGCATGTTAGACTGATTGGTAACTCTAAATTGTCCCTAGGTGGGAGTGCAAGAGTGAATGGTTGTTTGTCTCATTTGTCTCCATGTGGCCCTGTGATGGACTTGCGACTTGTCCAGGGTGGACCCTGCCCATCGCACAGTGATTGCTGGACATGGGCACCGGCGATCCCCGTGACCCAAAATGGAAGAAGCGGGTACACTCACAGAAATGATTCAAGGCATAAGTAATTTTTATGCATTTAAATCTATTAGATTTTATTTAAAAACTCATATTTTTAATATATATGCATTAAAATAAAATATTATCTTAATAATTTAATCAAATATCAACTGTATTGAATGTAATTAGTTAATACTTACTAACATTGTTTAAATTATTGTTTAAATAATCAAAGATATAAAACAAGATTATATTCTTTAAATTTTATATGATTGGTTTTCATAAAAGTTATGTGAAACAATGTCCTCCACCAGTAGATGGCGGTAATGCCCTTTAAGTTGGTTACTAACTGCCGTAAAACTTGAACAAGAAGAAGAAGAAAAAGCTGTCCTCCATTTTGCATCATCCAAGTTGTTCTTCGTACATGCACGGTAGGCAATCCGTAAACAATCTGATACATCCTAATGTTTTATTACTCCTAAATGTGTCATAATCGTACAGTTATTACAACATATCATCAATATCAATCCATTTATGTAGTTTGTGATTATTTTAGGCATTTTTATCTTGGTCACGTTGCTGGATGTTAGACGAGATGTCTCCAAATGGTTGCAGACCCCTGATCTAGACATTTTAGCTAAACGTTGTTGTTTGTAGGATTTTTTTTTAGCCTGTTGGTCAATGATTTTCATATCTATATAGCTATCTATATATATATGGCAAACTGAGCTATTCAACTGCAATAAAGTAAACTAAAGAACTGAACAAGAATTAAAAAAAATAGGACTCTAATGTGTTAGCTTAGTAACTGCTTTTTACTGGCTTGTATTATAGAATTGAATGGTGGTTGTTGTTTGTCTTATCACTACTATTCTTTTTTTTCCAGATACAGTACCTATTATATTTCTCCTCCTGTCCTGTTCTCTCACCTCATGTGGCAACATAGATTTTGTAAGTACAAGTTTAAGATGTACGCATCAAAATGTAATTACTTTTAATTAACAGTTCATGTGATGTTAAAATGGTTACAATATCAAGTTGAATTGTTTAGAGGAAGCATGTTAAACGTATAAATTATATGATTTATAATGCAAAAAACTCAGACTTACGTCTGATCTTGGACAATGTGTTGTTTTTAAGTTTGTCGTTTTAGGTTTTTAGGAACATTATGCACTTTGAAAAGGAGCTGGCTTTCTTGAATGCCTTTTTTTGTAACACCATGAAAGCTGCTAAACTTCAATAACAAACTCAAGCTGAAAGGCAGCTCATTTTACAGATAAATCTAATTGAGTTTTTCTTTGTCTTAATTCACAGGTACTGTGTGAATGTGGTTTTCTTTTCAGCTGAGCTGAACATCATGAGGTTGCAGTCAACTCTCTGAAGACTAAACGGAAAGGCCAGGAGACGCCAGCGGCCAACAAGGCCAGGAAGGCAGAAGTTAATTTCTGTCCAAACATACCCAGAGGTGAAATAACAAAGAGTGTGGAGGCGGTGGCTCTACTGATAGAGGTAAAAAAGAAGAAAAAGGGTGAGGCTGAGATCAAGAAGAAGATGCAACATACCTTCTCAATCAGAAGGCAGGAGGTTCTACAGGAGCCAGCAATTCCAGAGTTCCTAAACAGATGGCCAGCACTCTTTGATGTCAGTGAGGTAAGTCTGAATCTGAAGTGTAATAACTTCATCTATCACTGATATTCTTTTCGAGCTGTTAAAATCAGTATCCTGTCTGAATTGCCTTTTATAGATCAACTTGGAGTTTATGCGACTGACAACTGTACCTCTGACCTCCAAATTCCTTGGAGAACTGGACCGTCAGACAGACAACCTGATCCAGGTTTTCAATGCCAAAGGTGGAACAGCAGGAAGAAAGATCACCGCCATAATGGCTCAGATGTAATGTATGTTATTTATTTACTTATATTTTCTTTTTCTAATCTGATAAGCATATGGATTGTGCTGCTCAGCTGTATGGGAAAGCTCATATGTTAAATATTTGAAAGTTGTTTTTTTTTTGGCCCTTTCCAAATTACTGTTTACTAAATGGGCCTAGACCTGTGTGAGCTTTACCTGAGTGGGGTAAAGCAATGTGATGAGGTGGTCAATTAGGGACATGTCAGTGACTTTGTAGGCCTCAGCACATGTTTTAGTGCAGGGGTCACCAACATGGTGCCCACGGGCACCCGGGTGCCCCCAAGGACCATTTGAGGTGCCCTCGGACCTGGTCTAAAAATAGCACAACTCACTACTAAGCTGTATTTAAAATTTCATTTTATTCAGTTGTTATTCTTTTTTTGTATTTATATATATTTTAAAATGTCTATCTTAAAAATATGTTCTTAAAAATATGTTTATTATACATTTTTTTCAATTTATGCTTTGTTATTTCCCAAGAGTTTATCAAACTGGTGCCCTTTGTATGACTCCGTACCCACGAAGTAGCTATCATTTTCAAAAAGGTTGGTGACCCCTGTTTTAGTGTGTCTCTAACACTGACAGGCATGAATCATGTTGGTTTTTTTTCTTCCTCAGAATGAAGACATCAACGTGAGGCGTGATTGTGTACTGAGCTGCCTGAGCATCTACCTCAATGAAGACCTGGACACACTGGTTAAAGAATACATGGTATGCCAGCCTACTGTCCTTCGTGCCAGATGTAATTTCCATTCAGATTTGCCACATAACATATGGCGTTCATAACTGGTTAAAGAATACATGGTATGCCAGCCTACTGTCCTTCGTGCCAGATGTAATTTCCATTCAGATTTGCCACATAACATATGGCGTTCATAAGAATGAGACAGTCAAACATAGGACACATTGACCTTGACCACCAGTAGTTCATCAATGAGTCCAATGGGTTGTTTGTTTAGAATGAGAAATTCCCACAAGGAAAATTTTGGTAGTGCTGTCACTTCGTAGGAAGTAAATCCACTTAGTCCAGTGGAGCCTGAAGATAAAGTGGGCCGGGTCCTGGCACCTAAATGTCCTCATTATGCCCAGGATGACAATTCTCGCCAAAACAACAAGGTGAGGACACAGGCACTTCCTAGTTCTTATGACCTAGCAGCATGTTTTGGATGTATTTATTAAGAAATGCTTTTCAAATAATGTGAGGTCATCTTGATTCTTGGTTCTGATCAACTGGATTCTACTGTGTTTGTTTGGGGGGTATCACTAGGACGCACGTTGTGGACTGTCAACTTATGAACTCCAACGCCTTGAGAACATCGTACAGAAGCAAGCCTTTTTGTCTTCTTTGAAGATATGGCAAGTATGTGAAACTATAACCAATTCAAGACCTATTGGCTGTTGTCCATGTCACTCACTCTCCCTCTCATACTTTGTGTGTCTTCACTAACCCTCACCTTGGTCTCTCCTTTGCTCTGCCCCCTGCTCTTTTAACAATTATGGGGGCTTTTCTGTAGCCATGGCAGTTCGCCACGATCAATTACATGTAGAAGAAACCCTGGTGCTCCCTGTATCTTTCTTTTTGTCATACTCACTAATCTCACTTGTTATCTCCCACCAGTGTCACATCACACATGCATTGAGCATGGGATTTGAAAAAGGTGTCAAATTTGGTCTTAATGGGTTATTGTCTTTTTTTTTTTCACCAAAAATTTGTTTTACAAAGTGTGCAATTTCTGTCTTTCTCCATTAGCATGCCTTGTACTATGTTTAGGATTGCTGTCTATGGAAAGAAACAATGGGATAATTGTTTATTTTTCTCTGTCAAAAGGAAGTCGAGGATCTGAGACAGTCAGCAAAGCCAAACTCACATGTCAAGAGGTAAGTCATAAAGCATTGTACAAAGCATTAACTGTTTTTGCAGTTGGGACAGAATATTGACTAGAAGGGGAGCAGTTTCCAACAGAAAAAAGGTAAAGGGAGAGAGAAGGTTAGGATAGGGAAAGGTAGGTCCTTTCTCTTCCCTGTCATCCTCCCTCCAAACCTCCTCT
>JBBPBX010050933.1:0-20601 GCA_038048925.1 Garcialebias charrua | reverse complement strand
GCCATGGAGGCCTTGGGCTCTGCAGCAAGCCATGGAGGCCTTGGGCTCTGCAGAAGCCATGGAGGCCTTGGGCTCTGCAGCAGTCATGGAAGGCCTTGGGCTCTGCAGAAGGCGATGGGGTCGGAGCTGCAGCAAGCAACTTGGAGAGCTGTGGGTCTGCGGCAGACATGGAGGGCTGTGGGTCTGCAGCTGCTGCTGACATGGAGGTCTTGGGCTCTGCGTTTGACATGGAGGGCAGTGGGTCTGCTGCTGCTACTGACATGGAGGCCTTGGGCTCCGCAGAAACCGATGGTGTCGGAGTTGCAGAAGACGATGGGGTCAGAGCTGCAGAAGGCGATGATTTCAGAGCTGCAGAAGGCTTGAAAGTCATGGAATTTGTAGCCGAGGCTGGACCTGCTGAAGGCGAGGAGCAAGGAAAAGTCTCTGGGGTGGGTATTGAAAACCTGGCACATAACAAGGTCTTACAAATCTGTAATTCAGAGTCCAGACGTATTAGGGAGCTCTCAATTCCTGAGAGCCACTCTTGATCTGGCTTAGAATCCATCTTTTGGCGAGATTATTCTGTCACGCACCAGGTTTTTGGATTCAGAATAAGCCAGACACAGGATCAAAAACAATAACAGTTTTATTTATATTGCAGCTGCAGATGATGTTAGGATCCAACTGTGGTGACAGGTCCTCACAAGCTGAGGGAGAGAGACCCCACTCAGCATTTCACAAGCAGGCGAGGTGGAGCCACCGGTTGGAGCTGGGCAGGATGATGTCACTGTAACTGGTGGGAAGGAAATTGCAGAGGGAGGCCTTTAATGCATGATCAGAAGGGCAGAGCAGAACCAGACGAGGAGCATGCAAAACGGTAAAACCACAAGACAAGGCGTGAGGTCAAAAAATCCAAATACAGGGCATGAAGATCAGGCATGAACAAGAAGGCTAGATATCAGGCTTCAATATCAGGGACCGTGGGAGGTATAATAATCTTGCCCTGGTGGAGAGTGAGAATGGAGCTTTTAAAGGATGCAGAGCAGGTGAACTAGATGAGAGCTCAACAGGTGAGTGGAATCAGGACTGATTGCTGTGAGAACCAAGGGAGACATGGCTTGGCTTGGAAGGAGTAGGTTTGAGCTGGAGATGGGTGATAGGCATTACAAAGCAAGGGAAGAGAAACTATGGAAAGAGGGGCTGAAAACAATAGCAGGAGTGAGTGAGTGTGAGACAGGGCCAATGGGGGAGTCAGCGGGGGCTGCTGACCATGACAACTCTTCCTATAATCACATCACTCCTGTCCTGCAGCAGCTCCATTGGCTCCCGGTTAAATCACGCATTCTCTTCAAATTTCTTCTTTTCACTTTCAAAGCTATCCACAACCTTGCCCCTCCTTACCTCTCTGACCTCCTACAAATCTCCATCCCCTCTCGCTCTCTCAGATCCTCCTCTTCGCTACACCTCCATGTACCCTCTGCCCACCTCTCCACCATGGGACGCAGGGCTTCACCTGCTCTGCCCCTCACCTCTGGAACGCTCTACCGCCAGACAGTGGTGGAGAAAGTACTCAAACAATGTACTTAAGTAAAAGTACAAATAAATAGACAAAAATGTACTCTAGTAAAAGTAGAAGTACCATATTAATGTTTTTACTTATTTACTTTTACTTAAGTACTTGCTTTTAAAAATACTTAAAGGTGATATGTGTAACTTTCTGTTGTGCTCCGGACTTAGAAATATTTTCAGCAGGGAAAAGCATTCTGCTCCCTCCCCCTCAGAGCCATATATGACTCTGAGGTGGAGCCACAGTCAGTTCTCTGTTGAACTTGAGTTCACCTCCGCCCCCTGCTGCATGTCCGCTCGGAGCCGCTTCAATATTCTGTGTTTATATGTTAATAAAACTTTCTAAAAAATAAAATAAAACCATGAAGCACTGGTCCAACAACACAAAAACAACCTGAAATCCGCAGAGCTTCTCGCAGCCACGTTGGACATGATTTAATTCGCTCGTGACTTCCTCATTTCTGTCAGTGAAGGATGAAGCGATCACTTGACTTTTGGCAAAAAAAACAAAAGAAAAGTCCAGCTCTGGGATGAAGAAGGGATATTTAATACATTTGTGTCACATACAAAACAGTCCTGCATCGCTTTGCAATCCTTTGAATGAGAACGTGCGCGGCGCTGGGGCTGGGACAGGCGGGGGCGTGGGTTGGGGCGTGACAAACAACTCTGTTTTTATTGGCTGGTCATTGTCCGGGTCACTCTGTGTTTTTAGTGTTTTTATAAATGCTGATAGAGAAGCAAGGGGACTATAGTTTTTTCAGAGATTACTTTGTCTAACATCAGTCTGTCAGTAGATAGTGACAGAGTGAAGAAATATGTTAAAAATATATTGTTAGAAAAGTTACAGACTGCATTACAGTTACATAGTGAACCTTTAAAGTATTAAATTAAAAATACTCCAGTTTGTCATCAACTCTAGTTAAAATACTGTCTAGTCAACCTTGTAATGGGTCAATAGTGAACAATATTTTAACTTCCTGACACCATTTTCAAAACTTGGATCTGAGTGTCGAGCCAGTTGGAGACATCTCTAGTCTCCTGTCCTAACATCCCATGAACTGACACATTTTAATATTGCAGCAATAATTTTTCTTGTTCAAGTTATGAAGAAGTAGGTTTTCAAAGTCTTTTGAGTCCAGTCTGGCTCTTTTAGGAGAGAAAATCTGTCCTGCTGTACTGAACAGTCTTTCAATAGTCTTTCAATAATATTTCAATAGTCTTTCAATAAAGTCATGGGTGTTGTGTATCTTCTGACTGACTCTCCGCAGTGGAATCAATTTTGTCAATTTTGGGTGTGTTAGTGGTGCTGTGGGTGCTCCCAGCTCAATGACGTATGTACTAGAATATACATCATTGGTCCAGTTCTTCTTGAAGGCAGGTCTAAGTTTACCTGCCCACTTTTCAGTGATTCAATGGACCAACTCCCCTCTTGACATCATTTCAAACTAATGACAAATCAAAAAGCTGCAACGTGAATGTAACTTGTAACACAACACATTATAGAAATGTAGTGTAGTAGAAAAGTAAAGATACTTCATGTAAAATGTAGTGGAGTAAAAGTACCCACATTTAATTCTACTTAAATAAAGTACAGATACATGAAAAACGTACTTAAGTACAGCAACAAAGTACTTGTACTTAGTTACATCCCACCACTGCCACCAGACCTACGAAACACCACCTCTCTTTCTCTTTTCAAGATTGCTCTGAAAACACGTCTCTTTAGACTTGCTTATCCTTAACTTTACTAAATGTATTTTATATTCTTTTGTATTTTATATTCTTTATGTATTTTATATTTCAATTTATTCATGTTTATCTTTGCATTGTGCTTGTTGTTTGCTTTTACACAATCTCTCTGATATGTTTCTTGCTGTAAAGTGTCCTTGGGTGTCCTGAAAGGCACTTTTTAATAATAATAATAATAATAATAATAATAAACTTTATTTGTATAGCACCTTCCTACAATGCCTTGCATTGACCAAGGTGCTTAACAGGATAAAAAGATGAATAAACTGGAACAATAAATCAATGAAAATAGAATAAGAAACAACAGCAATAAAAGAAGGCAATGGAAATAAAAAATGCTACATACTAAAATAACACAAGTAATAAAAGTTACACACTGAAAGCTTTTTTGAACAAGTGGAAATAAAAAGGCAATGGAAATAAAAAATGCTACATATTAAAATACCAAAAGTAATAAAAGTTACACACTGGAAGCTTATTTGAACAAGTGGAAATAAAAAGGCAATGGAAATAAAAAATGCTACATATTAAAATACCAAAAGTAATAAAAGTTACACACTGGAAGCTTATTTGAACAAGTGGAAATAAAAAGGCAATGGAAATAAAAAATGCTACATATTAAAATACCAAAAGTAATAAAAGTTACACACTGAAAGCTTTTTTGAACAAGTGGGTCTTCAGTCTGGTTTTGAACAGAGTCAGATCAGAGGTGGCACGCAGCTCAAGGGGGAGACTGTTCCAGGCTTTTGGGCCGGCAACAGAAAATGACCGGTCTCCCCATTGTTTGTACCTTGAGCGAGGCACCTCCAGCAGGTGTTGACTGGCAGAGCGTAAATCTCTGCCGGGCTGATGGGCTTTCAAAAGTTCTGAGATGTACAGAGGAGCAAGTCCATTCAGAGCTTTGAAAACAAACAGGAGCAGCTTGAACTGTATCCTGAACTGAACCGGGAGCCAGTGTAGAGAGGACAGGACAGGAGTGATGTGTTCATATTTTCGTGTGTTGGTCAAAAAGCGCGCGGCAGAGTTCTGTACAAGCTGTAAACGGGAGATGGAGGATTGATTAATACCAACATACAAAGCATTACAATAATCAAGTCTGGAGGTCACAAAGGCATGGATGGCCTTCTCCAGATCACCACGGCTGAGAAATGACTTGACTTTAGAGAGCAGACGGAGCTGGAAAAAGCTGGTCTTGACAACAGAACTGATCTGTTTATCAAACTTTAAGTTGGAGTCAAGCTGCACTCCAAGATTTCTGACCACCGGGTTGAAGTGGGGGAGGGGAAAACCAACACTGGGACTGGGAAGGATGTTGCTGGTGTCACCAGGTGCACCAAATAAAATGCATTCAGTTTTATCTGTGTTTAGGTGGAGGAAGTTTTGAGAGAGCCAGTGCTTAATGTCATTTAAGCAGTTGACAAGAGTGTTTGAACTGGGTGAGGGGTTGGGAGTGACTGGCAGATAGATTTGTAAATCGTCTGCATACATGTGAAAAGACAGGTTATGACGTGTGATGATTGATCCTAATGGCAGCATGTAAAGAGAGAAGAGGACTGGCCCTAGAATAGATCCCTGTGGTACGCCAGAGGTCAGAGGGGTTGATGAAGAGGAGGACAGATCGCCTATCATGACAGAAAAAGTTCTCCCAGACAGGTAAGATTTGAACCACTCAAGCACAGCTCCCTGGAGGCCAACCTGCTGAGACAAGCGGTTGATTAGTACCTGATGGTCGACGGTGTCAAAAGCTGCTGAGAGGTCTAACATCACCAGCAGAGCAGGGTTTTTTGCATCCAGGGACAGAAGAATGTCATTCTGTACTTTGAGCAGTGCAGATTCAGTGCTGTGACGAGCTCGAAAACCTGACTGAAATTTTTCAAACAGGTTGTTGAGTTCTAGAAAAGATTGAAGTTGAATAAAAACAATCTTTTCTAGGACCTTTGATAGAAATGACAGATGGGAAACTGGCCTGAAATTAGAGAGAGCTGTAGGATCTAGGCCTGGTTTTTTGAGAAGAGGCCTGACCACAGCATGTTTGAAAGCAGATGGCACAAAACCTGAAGATAGACAGCTGTTAATAAATGACAAAACACAAGGACCAATTACATCAAAGGATTGTTTGAACATTTTAGAGGGAATGATGTCCAGAGAACAGTTAGTTGGTTTCATCTGCTGAACCACCTTGGTGAGGTGAGGCAGTGAGACCAGGTCAAATTGGTCAAAAACAGCTGTGGTTATTGCAGAGGTACATGACTGGATGGTGTTGGATGAACTGACAATGTTCTGTCTGATAGAGTCTATTTTGTTGACAAAATAGCTCTGAAAGTCATCGCAGGTAGACTGTGTGGCAGTTTTCAGAACATTGACAGATGGATTGATGACAGACTGGAGTGTGCTGAAAAGCGTCCTCGGCCGGTTGGAGCTGGTGGAGATTAAATTGGAGAGGTACTGTGACTTGGCCTGTTTCACAGCATTATGATACTCACAGAGACAGTCTCTCAGTATTCCTTGAGATACATGAAGCCGGTCGCGCTTCCATATTCGCTCTGCTTTTCTGCAACGTTGTCGAAGAGCTCGCGTCGTTTCGTTGAGCCATGGTGAAGGTTTGTTCTTTGAAGATGCCTGTTTGAGAGGAGCGATGGAGTCCAAGATCGTCGTGCAGGTGTGATGGAAGGAGCTGATGAAGTCCTCAGGATGTAGAGATGGGTCCAGGCTGACAGCAGAGCAAAATTCAGTGCTCTTAAAGGCATCAGTGAACTGACTTGGAGTTAATGGGGTGATGGAGCGGCAGAAACGTGCTGGGAGAATAGCTTTCGGTGCAGGAGAGGTGAAAAATTCAAATAATATGGGAAAATGGTCTGAAATACAGGTGTCCAGGATCTCCACAGCAGGTATTTGAAGGCCGTGGGAGATAATTAAATCGAGTGTATGACCCTGACTGTGTGTGGCCCCCGAGACCGACTGTGACAGGTTGAAAGAGTCCAGGAGGTCCTGAAACTCACATCCAAGCTGATTACTTGGGCAGCAGGTGTGCACGTTGAAGTCCCCACAGAAAAGCCAAGAGTCAAACTTTGGCAGTAAGTCAGCCAGTAGTTCAGAAAACTCACTGAGAAAGTTTTTATTGTATTGAGGAGACCGATAAAAGAGGCCACACAGAATAGGTTTTGCAGATTCCAGCACAAAAATCATGCTTTCAAAACTGGAGTAGTTTTTCTGAGGCAACAAACGGTATTTGAACGCCTCATTGAAGACTGCAGCCAGGCCCCCCCCCCCTTCCAGACCCACGCGGAGCGCTCAGGTGGGAGTAGCCATTTGGAAGAAGCTCAGAGAAGCAGCTGTTGTCTCCAGATTTCTGCCAGGTTTCCGTAATCAAAAACAGATCCAGACGATGAGTTGAGATCAAATCACTTAATATAAAAGTTTTATTAGTGATCGATCTGGCGTTAAACAGCGCTGCACGTACAGGAACACAGCCAGTTACGTCACTCTCAGCTCGAGCGAGCGGGCGGAGGTTCTGTTTAACGCAGCCTCGCTTCACAGTCCTCACCGGGGGACAAAATGGATACTGATCGCTGGCGTCATGATTGATAGCAACAAGGCATCTGTTGCGGCGAGCGAAGAACGACGGACATCAAAGACGCTGAATTCAGGAGGTAAGTCAGCCGTCGGCGTGTTGTGAGACGAGAGATACTTTTTAAATCTCACCAGGACGCCTGCCCTCGTTCCGCGTCTTCTGCGCCGCTTGTTGCGTGGCAGCGTGGTCGCGTTGCGTTGTAGGTAGGCAGGAATGGACGCCAAGAAAGGTGGAGGTGGAGGAGGCTTGAAATGTCCATATTTGCCAGTAGCCGGTGTGTTGATCAGCGAGTCTTGGAGACTTAGAAGAGTTGAGCGATCATAGACCAGGAGCGAGGATGCATCGTCGATGAAAAAAAGGCAGAACACGAACAGCAGTAAAAAGTTCAGGAGAGGAGTTAGATAGCAAGCCATGACAACCGGCGCCATCTTGTCAAATAAAATGATTAAATAAAATGATTATTCTTATTCTTATTACATCTGGACCTGTCCTTCTGTGTTGTCTCTCCATTCTGTGCTCTCAAACACAGCCGGTTGAAGCAGATGGCCGCTCATACTGAGCCTGGTTCTGCTGGAGATTTCTTCCTGTTAAACGGGAGTTTTTCGCTTTCCACTGTTGCCTTTGTGCTTGTTCAGGACTGTGACAAAGTGAAGTTTCAACGCGTCTGCTGGCTTCCTTCCTTAGATAACTTCTACTAATTGACTTCATGCATGTGAACGTTGTGCCCTGAGACAACTTTGTTGTGATTTGGCAATATATAAACTGAATTGAATCATAAGAATGTATTGAGGATGACTTTCAACTACCAAAAACAAAGTTAGCACATCTGTAAAATCGATGTGATTTGTAGCTAGAAGTCAAAGCTGTGGCAGCCATCTTGCATTGAGTTGACTCCAAATGTTGAGTTTTGGATGTTCGGGAGTTTTCTTTTAAGTTTCATGAAGATTTGTCCATTGACTGATGAGAATTTACCAACAGTCAAACAGGATGGATGCCAACAATAAAGCAAAAGTTTAAGTAAAAATAGGCACAATGTACTGTATAGTGCTCAAAGTATGTTTTTGAACAAGATACATTGGAGCCACTACTACACCCAATTTTAGCACAATATCTGCAGAAAGTTAGAGCCATTATTTTGTGTCATAAGGTCAGTTGATGCTGGCAGCCAGTATGAATTTGATTGACATCACAAGTTAATCAATTGTAGATGCACACCCAATTATAACTTTAAGTTTGTTTCATTAAACTTTGTCAACTGGTAAATTAAATATTTTGTTAAAAACAGTTGACTGCTTGAGTTGATGACAAACTTTTAACAGATCTTGCTCAATCCATTAACCTGTTGAGTTAGACCATCAGGATATGGAGGTAAGACCCAATAGCCCCTTTCATAAGTCAGACCCGCGCAGTTCCCTCACAGACCAGTCCGGCTTTAATACCCATCAGGTCATTCATAAAACAAAGTTGAATCCGGCCACGGCCCGCCCTCAATGGAGCATTCACAAAACAATTTGTAACGCGTGTTGAAAAGAGGCGTGGTGAAAATGTGCAGCTCAGAGGACGTGGTGCCTGCGTGTTTAACGTGGGACCGCAGAGGTGTCTGTAAACAAACATGGTGACGCTAGCGAACATTGTTGTGCTTCTCCGAATGCTTTTTTTATTTTTTGCTCTCGCATCAGTACAAGCAATCCGCTCCAGAAGGGCCCCATCCTTCACTGTATTGGTAAGTCCCTTTTTCCTCCTCTGCACGCAGAGACAGGAGCACACAGGTCTCTGCATCACCCCAATTAGACATTTCCGTGATGATCAATAAAAAAAGAAAAAGATTCGGCGAAGAATAGCGAGTGATGCGCGAACAAAATACAGATGTCATGCTGTTGTTTACACATTTAAATACAGCGCGACATTGTGCGCCAGGATAGTACGTGGGAGAGTACATCATTATTCAAATAAGTTTGAAGCAGCGCAGCCCCGAGACCTTTCACAAGTGGACAGATGCGGGTTTAACACTACCTCTGCTCACGGGTCAGGGACGGATCATAGGCGAGTCAACTTAACTCGCCAAGGTGCGTTTTTTTTCTTCTGAATGCTCGTTGGAGGTCTGAACACGCATCAAACCCGGACTGAACCGTCTTATGAAAGGGGCTATTGAGAACCAGACTTGAGGAAAACAGACTTAATTTTGGTATGATTCAGTGACTTTTTGGGGCCAAGATGGTGTAGTAGCAGAGAATTGGACTTGTTATCCGAAGGACCCAGGTTCGAGCCACGGCACACCATCTTGGGGTGTCTATGAGTGCACATCTATTTCCCCAGCTCCCCGGGAGCGACTACGCTGCTCACTGCACCACCTGGTAGTGGTTGGATTAAATGCAGAAGACCAATTTTGTCTGTCAAGTATGGGAACATACACAGATGACAAATGTGACAAATTATTATTATTATTATTATTATTTACGGTGAATGTTATTAACGATGCAACTTACAAGGTAACCTGGAAAAGAGTTGCACTCTGGTCCAAATAATCCGAACCAACCCGGCCTGGCCCCGGCCTGCAGCCATCCTCTCCGAACTCCACCCGATCCAACACATTATACAAGTCTGAACTTGAAAAATAAAACATTTTAAATTAAGCTTTGACTACTAATACCACCGACAATTATTAATGGTTGGCAAAGATTAGGAGCCATCAAAGTGCATTAAATGCTTCCTCTGCTTCTGCCTGCATTGGACCCTGCTTTGATATGTCGGCTATTTTGTGATCTCACCTGTTCAGGTCATCAGTCGCGCGAATCCGCTGAGTGTAGCGGCTGAAAGAACGTCTCTTTGGGCTGATTGATCGCTGGCAGTAGTCCATCTGAAGCATAACTGAACTTTTTACTTCTTTCAACTGGCTGGTCAGCGTGCAGTGAAATGGCCACATGCGGCAGGTGCAGTAGGGCAAGCCATGTTTGCATATATTGGATCGTCAGTCACAGCAATAAAAAGCCAGACACCGACCCAGCCCACATATTAAGCTCATTATTATGGCCCGGCACAGTCAGAATCTGGGTCGGGCGGGGCCAGGCTCTGAGTTTGGGTTAGAAATGACAGCTCTAACCTGGAACGCCTGAGGAGAGAAGAAGGTAAGTCCAGGTAAATAGCAGCATTGATTATGGATTTCTGGTGGAAGAACTCTTACTGGAAGATGAGACCTTGTTATGTTGAGACAAGGATAATGGTTCCAGACAGAGGTACCGGTAAGTTGTTGGGCTGGTGGTGGAAAGGCAGCCAAGCAGCTGAAGGAAAGTAAGGTTCTTTTGCAGGTACAAGGAGGTAGATGGCCGTGGCAGCACGGTGACACAACTGGTAGAGCTGCTGCCTCTCAGCGAGCAGGTCCCCGGTTCAAATCCCGGTCCGGGGGCCTTTCTGGGTGGAGTTTGCATGTTCTCTCCGTGCATGCGTGGGTTTTCTCCGTGTGCTCCGGTTTCCTCCCACAGTCCAAAAACATGCATGTTAGGCTGATTGGTAACTCTAAAAAATTGACCCTGGATGTGAGTGAAACAGGTCCCTCATTTGTCCCTGTGGCTCAATGAGGCTAGCCTGTATAAATAAAGGTTGAATGAATGAATGAATGAGGGATCCAGGGTAGGACTCAGGAGTCAATCACTAGGATCAAGAGGAGAAAACAAGGCAAGTATATTTCTTTCATCAATACCTAGAGATGGCTGCAAGCAACTACCAAGAGTTATGCAATGCTCCAGCAATGAAGAAGGTTCTCCTGCAGTCCTTTATACCCCTGGAGCTCATTAGGGAGATCACCCACAGCTGCTGCTTATTGGTGCCGCCCATGGAACCTGAGGAAAATGCTGAACCCCTACAAGCCCTGACTCTCAGCCACCACACCAAATTTTAGCTCAGTATGTACTGAGTTACAGTCAGTTTTTTCTATTTCCCCTCAAGCAAAGAGAGATAAAATAAGAGCAGCATTGACAATTAAGCGTTTTCTAAAGCAAACATAAAAAAGACTGAAGTAATATGTTTAGAAAGAGTCCACATGAAACATTAAAAGAGGCATGTGAAGTTATCCCACTAGCTGTCTATGTCTGAGCTGATTGTGTATAAACACTAAAGAATGGATGTGGTTGGTGAACCATCTGGTGTAAAGCCACAAATAAACCTCATATAATCTATATCATATTCCATTTCTTCAGTCACCTTGATTTGTTGACTTCCACCCTGCAGGGAGACATTAGCATCATCTCCAATCACTGACTGTTTGTGTACGTTCTGTTTTCAGACACCTCTTCAACAAAAGTCTCCCTCTTTATTGGGCAACATTTTAATGTTCTGCTGCTTTTTGTTTACTGTGTTTGTAGATGGTGTTTACACCATTAGCTTCCTGTTGTGTTGTGGTTCTAAGCCTAACTGCTCTGTGATTGGTCCAAATGAGAAGCATTGGCCCTTTAATTACAGTAATGGCTAAATCACGACTTATGTGTTTACATCAGAGTCAATGAGCTCAAGTGCCCAAATAGCTGTTTTTGACTAGTTTGTATTTTAAACTGGAGGTAAACGTCTTTCATTTCTGTGAGAGTTTTCTTCTAAATGTAAGCTGTAGAAGTGGATCAAACGTGAATCTACCACACACATCCATTTAGTCTATTTATGTCCCTGCTGACTCCTGGCAGGACCTTAGTTTGTCAGGTCAGGATGGTTAAAGTTCATGACCCATTTCTTTCCTCTGTGCCCTTTGAGGGCCCTTCATACCATTAACCTTCACTCAGCTCTCATTGAGTTCCTGGGGGTTACCTCCACCTCTGATGTTTAACAACTCACAAAGGATCTTTTCAGAAAGGGATGAATTCATTACAAAACAAGACGAGAATCCTAATTTTATTGGACTAAAATTGGAGGGGAAAAATGGCTACAGCAGAGGGTGGCACATTTGGTAGAGCTGCAAGCAGGTTGTTGGTTCAAATCCCGACAGAGGACCTTTCTGGGTGAAGTTTGCATGTTCTCCCCGTGCATGCGTGGGTTTCCTCCGGGTACTCCGGTTTCCTCCCACAGACCAAAAAACATGTTTGTTAGGCTGATTGGTAACTCTAAATTGACCCTAGGTGTGAGTGATAGAGAGAATGGTTGTTTGTCTCTATGTGTCCCTGTGATGGACTGGAGACCTGTCCAGGGTGTCCCCCACCTCTTGCACAGTGATGGTGGCCAGTCACCCCTCCTGTAAAGGAAGAAGCAGGTAAAGTTAATGATGGATGGATGGATGGATGCAGAAGTCACATGAAAACATATCACCTTTCTTTAAACATCATCAATAAAAATATAAGATGAACTAAGAACCCTCACAATGATGAACGGATTAAACAAGATCACTTGCAGAATCAGTAGATGAATACATTTTTAACTGTCAGTCCAGAGCTCTCAGTTGTTTAACTCAATTAAATTAAATAAAAAAATACTTTGTTAATGCCAAAGATTAAAAAAAAAGTTGTTGTAGTTCATCATCCTGGTTTCATTAAAGAGTTGTTCTAGATGCTGATGGCTGTGGGCAGGAAGGATCTCCTGTAGTGCTTTGTCTTACAGCAGATCTGAAGGAACCGGTTGCAGATGATGACCCACAGGTTTCTTTGTCGTCTTGGGCAGCAGGACCACCTGAGTGTTGGGCAGAACTCCTCCCTGTGCGGTGGTCACTCCTCTCAGCAGCCCGTTGAGCTTGTCATTGTGAACAGCTGGCTGCAGGTGTCGGGGGATGATTCTGGTCTTCTTGCTCTCATGAGCCGCGTTTCCCACCAGCTCCAGGTCTCGGTGGTCAGGTACTTGAGCACTACAACCAGGAAGACGAGGATGTATCCATGGTGCCTCCTTTTCAACTCACTTAGGATTTGGGTCTGTATTTGAGCTTTGAGATGGTAATAAGCTGCTCCCGGTTGTAAAAACCACCGGATCTCAGGTTGTTCCGGTGTGGTTAAGGGGAAAGCATTTCCACACAAGTTGATAGGGTGTGTTCAATTAAAGAGTGACATTACACTAGTATGAATCCTTCAAGTATTCTTGCTGCACCTGACAGATGCTACAATACTTTTAGGTAAATACTACATACATACTGTACACAAGTCAAAGTTGAGTCACTCTCATCCTTCTTTTCAGACCTTCAGTGTCTGAACCTTGTAAACATTTCTGACTAATAACAAAAAAGCTACAAAAACATTTGATTTGTGCACCTTATTTTATTTTTTTCATTCAACCTTTATAGTCTAATGTGTTCATTTGAATAATCCCCCTGGCTTTTGTTTATTTGTTTGAATGTATATTGATAGCTGTTTTTGTAATGTTTTACTTTTAATAAAGTTTTTCATTTTTTAAAAAGATGTCACACGGTGCACAGGTGTTCATCTGCCATTTTTTCTGAGCATCAACTATTGACGAGATCCAGATTAAACAGTAAGTGGATTACAATGTCAGTGATTTTTACAATGAAAGGCTTCATTTAGTAAGAATGATTAAATACTGAGTTTTATTTATTTATTTATTTATTTATTTATTTATTTATTTATTTAATGGCTCCCTGAATACATTGACCTAAGCAAGCCTGCTACCATCACAAGCTAGCATTTACTAGACAGTGTAAAAAAAAAAGTAAATAATTTTTCTACCTGAAATTTGAAACATTTATTCACTGTCTGTGGTTTAGGTTGAAGTAATGTCACTTATTTGCTCTAACACATTAACTAGTTTTAATTAGCCCCGCTGTTTGGCTGGATTCAAGTCTCAGCCTGTTTTAATAAAACCTGTCCAGGATTAATACCCTGATGCATGCTCAAGGTGTCCAGGATTAAGACTGAACATTTATTTTGCATGTGTTTTGAACTTTTAGGGTAAAACTAAAAGCTGAAGGTCGTGTATGTAGTGAAAAATGTTGCATGTGATGTCGGACCTTAGATGTTATGATCAGCTGCAGATCTGCATGTAGGAAACAATCTGAGCATGTGCAGTGGTGACCAGCTGAACTGTTGCTGTGTGGACAGCTCAGCGCTTGTGATGGGTCATCTTGGCTGGATGTTACGGAGCTGACGGTGACGTGAGAGTCACGTTTATAGTGAGTGGTACAAAGCTAATCTGATGCTAATCACAGTGAGCTGAAGCAGCAGTGGTCACTCTCAAGTTGCTGAGTTTACAGGTGACACAACATAAAATGTGTAGTTGTTAACACTAAGAATCCATGAACTCACATTATTCTTAAAACAAACAAACAAAAAACATAAAGTAATTTATGTGATTCATGCTTATGTTTGTAAGCACATTGAGTTAACAACTTTAAGTTGTTAACTCAATGAGTTAAGACTTTCCAAGACTTATAACTCAGTTTTGGGGTTGATTCCCAGCAGAGGTAGCCTGGCCCTCGCCTTCCTGCACAGCTCCGCTCAATTCTCATTTCCCTTCACTGCACAGTCTGGGACTTGTCCCATAGACAAGGATATCTCCGGTAGGTTTTGACCGGACCAATCAGAGAACAGAAGGCGGAGTTTTGAACGACGTCGACTGACGTCGTCATTCAAAATGGCTGCCGCCACGAAGGAATTTTCATCAAAACAAGGTAAAAAACTATTATTTCTCTGCTGATAAAAAATATATTTCTTAGCTGACGTTATATCAGAAGTGTTCCTGAGCAATCAGAGAGCAGAAGGCGGAGTTTTGAACGACGTCGACTGACGTCGTCATTCAAAATGGCTGCCGCCACGAAGGAATTTTCATCAAAACAAGGTAAAAAACTATTATTTCTCTGCTGATAAAAAATATATTTTTTAGCTGACGTTATATCAGAAGTGTTCCTGAGCTTAACAGTTCCTAAATCAATTCACGAAATGGTCAAATCTGCTGGATTTAAATAGTTTCGGTTTGATATTTTCCAAACAGCCTCGGGTGCGCTACGAAAATAAATGATAAAAAATCGAATTTTATCTCAAATGTTTCATCTAGGCCAACAGTCAGTAAATTAAAGACATATAATTACACACTGGTGGCAGAAAAAATATCCACCGAGTGGTTTCTGAGCAATTTATCTGATAGCCTGGACCTCGCCAGGCTAAACTAACAAAACTCCGCCTTCTGTTCTCTGATTGGTCCATTCAAAAATCTAACGGAGAAATCGTTTGTCTATGGGAGAGATGCCAGACCCTAGTACAAAGCGAAGTGAAGGACATGGGTCTGGTTCCAACCAGGCTACAGCAGAGGTGTCTTGTCTGTGAATCAGACTAACAAAGCTTTTTGAGAAACCTCTGTTGTTGGTTTGTGAGGTGTTTTTGTCAATCTACATACAGTTGTGTGTCTTCTGTCAGAGACCTCAAGGGAACCCCCTACTGTTAAGGTGTGATCTGTCAATTTACATGTACGTGTTACCTCAGCTTGCAATTTACATATGATGGTGCGTGATTCTTAAGACTGTTATAACTCCACACGCTCACAGTTTGTTTCAGTGAATTGAAAAAGCCCTCTGGATAGCGGTCGAAACGTCTTCTGCAACAAATAAAGTCCAGTTGATCTTGTATTGAACGCCTTTTTGATTTTATCTAGACTGACCCTGGGTTTTTGATCTGTTCAGAGATGGGATTATAATGAAATTATGACCCGGTTCTGATTGGTTTAAATGAGGCCAGCAACTCTGAAAAGAGTCTCCCAGGGATTCAATATCTGTCAAGGAATAGTTTATTTTGCTCGCTGCATAACGCAGAAAGACTTATGGACATCCGGCCCTTCCAGCATGTTTTAAAGACTAAAAAAACTGGATTACACTACATTTTCTGATTTTGAACAAGACTAAGGTTTTAGTTTTTGGACCTGAGCATCTTAGGAATTAATTGTTCAGTCTTTTACCCTACTTACAGTAGATGGCATTAATCTGGCCTCCAGTTCTAATGTCAAAAATCTTGGTGTTATTTTTGATCAGGACATTTCTTTTATCCCCACAATAAAAACGTTCCTAGACCCACCTTCTTCCACCTGCGTAATATCACTAAAATGAGAAACCTCTTATCTAAAAATGATGCAGAAAAACTGGTTCATGCATTTGTCATGTCTAGACTGGACTATTGCTATGGTTTGTTAGCTGGGTGTCCAAATACTTCTTTAAATCATATAAAAATAGGTGAGGTGCGGAGGTGTTATGAGCTGCTGCTGAGGAAAACTTTAAACCTGTGCGTGAGTATGACTATAAATCATTGGTAAGTCCATATTTATTTAAATACATTTATATAATTAAATGTAAGGTCATAAAAAAAGGGATACTAAAATTTAATAACGATTTATTTTTTCGCTGAACAAAGCTGGACGGGGAAACTTTGAAGAGCCTAGAATTGTTTGTTGACGATTATTTTGAAAAGCTAGTCATGAGCAAAACCAGTACATCCGGCGCTGCTAGCGAGTCAGCTAATGCCCCGTTAGCTAAACGACACCGAGAGGGTAGCTCAGATAGCTCGACAGAAACGTCCGCGGACAATTCAGGCTTCACGGCTATATTGGAATCAATAGACAAGAAGTTGTCTAGCTTAGACGCCCGGCTGGCTTTGGTAGAGGTGTTACACAAAGAATTCCAGAGTTTGAGAGAATCGCTCGAGTTCAGTCAACAACAGGTAGCATCTCTAGCTAAAGAAAATACGGAGTTGAAGGGGACCGTGAGACAAATAACAGACCAGATTACGCAGCTTTCTGGGGATAATAAGAAAATGAAAGAGTCATTGTTAGATATCCAAGCTAGAAGCATGCGGGAAAATCTAGTTTTTTCTGGAATTCCGGAGAAAACGGAGGAGGATCCGGAGGCCTCGGTCCGGGCCTTTATTCAGAACCAGCTAAAGTTGCCGAGTGACACTGTCAAATCGATCACTTTTCATCGAGTTCACCGCCTGGGAGGTAAAAAACCTGAGAATACTACTAGGCCACGGCCAATAATAGCTAAATTTGAACATTTCAAGCAAAAAGAACAGGTTAAAAGCCGAGGTAGGGAACTTCGTAACACACATTTCAGTATGAACGATCAATTTCCTGTAGAAATTCTGAATAGACGGCGCATTTTATTCCCAATAAGAAAGAAAAATATTAGCGAAGGAAGAAGAGCTAACATCTCGGTGGATAAACTCTACATAAACGGTCAGCTGTTTAGAGATCCAGAGGCTACTCCTTGGCTGTATTAGCCATATAATCAAGGTAAGAATTATTTCGGTTGCTAATATTAATTGATATTATTAAATATAGTATTTATTAATATTACTTACCAGCTATATTTATTTTCTTCAGCACAGCTCGGTTGGTGGGGTCACACAGATCGTGGTGGTACACAAGGTGTGATGGCACTTGATGTGGTAGGAGGGTTCTTTTGTTATTTTTTCTTATCTGAGTTATGTTTTCATGTATATCATCTCTCTTTGTTTTCCTGTCTATATTTTTCTAAATTAACAATTGTCAGAGCACAAGCACAGGGGTTCACATTCATCTTTATATATCCATACATTTACTTCATAAATGAAAACTTCCCTGATTCAATATATAATTAACCTTTAAGGAATATGTTTTTGTCTGGATATATTACTATCTTTTGTATTTGTGACAATGGGTGTGGTTTAGCTATATTATCATTAGCACAGGTATGGGTACCTTAGGGTTTGTCACATGGAACATTAATGGAGCCGGTAGCCAACGTAAAAAATATAGAATTTTTAACCAGATTAAAAGATTAAAGGCAGATGTTGTATTACTCCAAGAAATTCATAAATTGGCATCAACTGTGGAGGAGCTTAAATCTTCAGAGTTTCCTAATGTATTCTCAGCATGTTATAATTCAAGACAAAGAGGGGTGGCAATTTTAATAAATAAAAATGTTAACTTCACAGTATTAGATCAGGTTATAGACCCGCACGGTAGATATATAATATTAAAGTTATCAATATTTAGACAAAATTATTGCATTGTTAGCATATATGGACCGAATGTAGACGACGCAGCTTTTTTTCATGATTTTTTTTCCACCCTATCAAATCACATGGATTCCTCACTGGTGATGGGAGGTGATCTCAACTTTGGTTTAGATGACAAATTAGACAGACTGAATGCAGCGGGAACTCAACGCAGTTGGCAATCTATAAATATAGTTAAACAGTATATGAATGATTATGGGCTCTGCGATGCATGGCGTTGTTTTCACCCTGATAGCAAAGAATATTCTTTCTTTTCACATGTGCATCACTCATATTCTCGTCTAGATTATTTCATAGTAAGCAATTCATTGATGACAAACATTTCAGACACTAAGATACACCCTATTGCTGTCAGCGATCATGCACCAGTTACTGTAAATTTAGATTTAAAAAAAACAACAACAAAAAATATAAATTGGAGATTAAATACATCACTGCTACAAGAAGAAGAATTTTTGCAATATTTTAAAAAAGAATGGGCATCGTATCTAGAGTTTAATGACTTGCCAGGAACTTCAGCATGTACACTTTGGGAGGCTGGGAAAACAGTCATGAGAGGTAAAATAATATCCTATTCATCAAATAAAAAGAAAAAAGAAAATAAACGTATTGATGAATTAGAGAAATCCATTAAATTGTTAGAAGGTCTACAAGGTGAGGAAACACAGCAAAAGCTACGCAGATTAAAATTAGAACTAAATGAATATATTGATAAGAAAAATAAATTCTTGATACAAAGACTTAGATTAGATCATTTTGAATACGGTAATAAATCAGGGAACTTTTTAGCTAATCAACTCAAATTAAACAAAGAAAAAACATCTATATATGGTATTAAAGATGAAAATGGAAATATATTTTATGATGAGGGAAAAATAAACGATGTTTTTAAAGATTTCTATAAAACTCTATACACTCCACAAATAAATCCATCTAACGAGGATATTAATGAATTCTTGGAGAAAGTAACACTTCCAAAACTAGATATTAGTCAGTCATCAAAACTAGACTCACCATTAACATCCGATGAGCTCCATGAAGCAATTAAAAGCATGCCTAATAAGAAATCTCCAGGTCCTGATGGCTATCCAGTGGAATTCTATAGAGTATTCTGGGATATACTGGAACCGATATTCTATAGAGTGCTACTTGAGTCAGAAGGAAATGGCAGGCTACCAACACATATGAATTCAGCTAACATTAGTCTCTTATTAAAATCAGGCAAAGACCCAGTATTACCTACCAGTTATCGTCCAATTTCTCTTATTAATGTAGATGTTAAAATAATTTGTAAAGTCTTATCAAAAAGACTAGAGAAGATAACTCCTGTTATTATACATCCAGACCAAACCGGATTCATAAAGGGAAGACACTCGAACACAAACACTCGCAGATTATATAATGTAATAGAGTATTCGTATTTTAAAAATATTGAAACAGCTATTTTTTCTTTAGATGCTGAAAAAGCATTCGATAGAGTAAATTGGAATTTTTTATTTGCTACCTTAAATAAATTTGGTTTTGGGAATTACTTCATTAACTGGTTAAAAATATTATATAGTTCACCAACAGCGTGCGTCAGGACAAATAATCAATTATCTTCAAGCTTCTGTTTACAGAGGGGCACCAGGCAAGGTTGCCCACTTTCACCAGCATTATTTGCTATTTTTATTGAACCTTTAGCAGCAGCAATAAGGCAAAGTGCTGATATTAAAGGAATAAAGGGTAGAAACATAGAACATAAAATTAGTCTTTATGCTGATGATGTTTTGCTTTTTCTTGAGAACTCAGGAAACTCAATATCTAATGTTATCAAGTTAATAAACTCATTCTCAAAAGTTTCTGATTACTCTATAAACTGGACAAAATCTACAGTTCTTCCAATAAATTGCGTGTTTAATAATTCTCTTAATGAAAGACTGCAATCAGGTAACATTAAATATTTAGGTGTTAATATCTCTCCTAGATTAGAGGATTTAATAAAATTAAATCATATCCCATTATTAAAGAAAATTGAAGACGATCTTACTAGATGGAGATCTCTACCCATATCACTTATGGGAAGAGTTGCCTCAGTAAAAATGATGGTGCTGCCGAGAATAAATTATTTATTCTCAATGATTCCAAATAAACCTTCAACTGAATGGTTTAAGTCCCTGGACTCTTCTATATCTAAATTCCTTTGGAAAAATAAAACTCCACGTATTAGTTTAAAAACATTACAGAAATCTAAAGATACCGGAGGATTAGAACTTCCAAACTTTTATTACTACTATTTAGCCAACAGGTTACAATATATATCAAAGTGGTTAAAACCGAACGCACTAGATGAAACTTGGATAGATATAGAACAAACTTTATGTAATAATATTAGGATTTCAGATCTACCATTTATCAGTACAGATTTAAAAAGACATGTCTGCTTTAAGAGCATCAATATTGGCTCATCTCTGACAGCATGGTGGGAGTATCTGAAAATGACAAAGTCTTCACTACTCCCATGCAGACATACACCTCTCTGGAACAATCCTGACATTCAACAAGAAAATAATATGTTAAATTTCTCAGGTTGGAGAATGAAAGGTATTGAATGTCTGGAACACATATTTGAGGGTATAGACTTTATTCCATTTAATAAATTAATAATACAATATGACATTGATAATAAATATTTCCTACAATACCAACAAATTAAGTCAATTGTAAAAAAGAAATTTAAGCTTAATAAAACATTGTTGGAAACACCAACATGTGTGTTAGAGTTTATTAATTTTCAACCAC
>JBBPBX010050932.1:0-13101 GCA_038048925.1 Garcialebias charrua | reverse complement strand
TCTTCTAAAAATGAAGAGAAAGTTATTGAACTGACCGGATGTGTTGAAAAATGGGACTGAGCCCAACGTAGTGCGTCGCCTTTTAATTGAGTAGTCAAAAAGGCGATTTTGGCGGCGTCTGAAAAATAGCGAATGGGGGCTCTCTGAAAAGTCAACTCGCATTGTAATATGAAGCCCGCACATAATTCAGGGTCACCACAAAACAGCTCAGCGGGTCTTAAACTCTGTTCAGCAGTCTCTTGAGACAGATTAATGCTGGAATGACTGACCTCAGGTGTAGGGGTTGCGGCAGATGTTTGGGGTTGAGCCATTCCTTGTTTCATAGAAAACAACATGTTGCCCATTTCCTGAAGAGTTGCCTGAGTGGACTGTTGTACAGTTAATAAGTGTTCTAACGTGGCCTCAGTTCTCTCGACTCTTTTTGACATGGTCTGAAAAGCGAGCTGGTTCTGTTCAGTTTCTGTTTCCATTTGGGGTACTTGGTGTGGCTGGGACATTCTGTTATAATAAGTAGTCGTACCCGGAATAAGAACCAGAACTGAACAGAAGAACCCAGAGTCAGATAAGATTTACAGTGTTTATTTACAAAAGTGAAAATACAGGTGGCACGTCAAGTCCTCGGGAACGGGGTTGCCTGGAGAAAACGGAGGAGAAGGTCAATGGCTTGTAATGAAGTGGAAAGCTGTTCAGAATCATTCAGTCTTTACTGGGATGAAGAAGATGTGAGGTGAGGATACCTGGTCCAGATAATCCTTAGAGATGATTGTGGAGATGGTTGGCAAGTGGTGGAAGGCATCCAGCAGCTGAAGGGGTACAGGAGAAACAGGAGTCCATGAAGAGTCCAGAGCAGGGCGTAGTCCAACAAACTCGTAGGCAGATCAATGTCCCAGCACTGAAGAGTTGTCCCCTGAGTCTTTTTATAGTCCTCCTGAAGGTAGAAGTTGATCACTTGCAGCTGGAGCCAATTAGAGGTGCTGAGGAGAGGCCGGGTGCAGGATAGAACTCCTACAAGTTTATTATTATTATTATTATTATAACTTCAATTCAAAGACCACATCAACAGTACAGATCAAATTAAAGTTACAGATCAAGTTTTAAAGTGCACTTCCAAGTTGTATCCAAGTTTAATTCATATAAGAGTCAATTAAGCTTAATTTACTTCAATATTGTTTCAAAAAACAAATAGTAATTTCTTTTTTTTGTTGCGCAACCCAAAATAAATTAAACCAATTCCAAATTTCTATAGGCAGTCAACAGATTTAATGAAAAGTAACTAAAATGATCCTAAAAGGATGAAATTACAAAAATCAAAGGATTTATTTAATACTTTACGTATATATATTCTATTCGGCCACGAAATTAACAAAAAGAGAATGATCTTTTAATCACTAAGACCACTTTTAAATCTCAAATACATAAATGGAGTGGGCATGTCGCCACCGCATTTCTATTTCATAAAAGGAACCCAAATACATAAAACAAACGACTCACCGTCGAGTGGTTGACACAAAACACACAATACAATCCTCCGGCCGCGTTAATTTGGCTTGAAACAGCGGAGTTCTCTCATGATTTATGAAGAGACCGAGCGCAACCAGCTAGCCACAGAATTAGCCCCTGAGTTCACCTCTGACCCGGAAGATGTCAAGATGGAATAGTCCATTTTTAGTAGGGGGATACAGAAATTGACCGGTTTTTGTATTGCGTTTTTAATTATCGTTTTCATCGTAACTATAATTATTTTTATGTTAAATGTACATTAACAAGCATGAGCAATGTTAGGGATGTAGGTGACTGGCCGGGGCGGGGCGGGGGCCCCTGCTGATTGGGGGCCCCAGGCAACGGCCTCATTTGCCTACATGGTAGATCCGCGTCTGCTCCCAATGTTTTGTTGGTCTTTATTTGTAAATAATAATTTATATTTTTTTTTTTGCGGTTTTAATTACCGGTAATTATTTTTTGCATCTTGAGGACATCATCAACTACTCGAGCACGACTCGAGTATTATTATGTTAATGTCGAGTTTTAACAATTATGTACTCGTTCAACCCCTAGTCCGAACACGAGCGACGTCATCGTGACTCTCTGCGTCTTCTGTCAGTCTTCAACCATCAGGAACCTGACGCCAGTTTCCTTTCACTCGGATTTACGTTTGAAGAAGCGAGCAGCAGTGATCGAACCGTCAGGTTACTTTATGCAGGAATATTAGAATATTTCTGCCAGAAGCTAAACATTATGAATGTGTTAGGCCTTAAAGGGAGATTTCACATATTTGGAAGTGGGGTTCGGTGGAGAGGCGTTGAAAATTCAATATCCTACCTGTCTTAGATAACACGTTCATAATGTTTGTTTAGCTTCTGGCAGAAATATTCTGCTGCAGGGCTGCAGCTGAGTGAAGGAGACAGAGTCTACACCAAATCACTTCCAGACAAATTCTGATCCTGGAAAAAGTTCTGCTGAGCTCAAACAGAGCCATGAAGAAAATGTGAAACAGAAACAAAACATTTATTGAATTTATTCTTTACTTTTTTATTCTTTACTTTTTTATTCTTTACTGATCTAAGATCAGATCAAACTTTATTCATCTTTAGTGAGCGTGAATGTTCAGATTTAATAAAATCACCTTCAGCCATTTGTTATGTCAGGATGGATCCTCCTGCAGATCAACACCTCCTACAAGTGTGGGCTATCACCAAACAAGAGACATCATGAAGACCAAGGAACTGCACACACAGGCCAGAGACTGCGCTGTGGAGACGTCCAGATCAGAGCTGGGTTTTCAAAAAGTACCTGAAGGTCCCACAGAGCTCCATGAAATACAAAATAAAAAGATGATGTCATCATGGCAAACCTACTAAAAGAGGGTTGTCCACCAAAACCCACAGAGCGGGTCAGGAGGACATTAATCAGAGACACATCCAGGAGGACAAAGACCACCATGGAGGACCTGTCCAGGACCAGAGCTGGACTTCATGGAGGAGCGGACAGGAGAACAGCAATAAGAAACAGACCACAGATAAAACTCCTCACTCGTGTGGACGAAGGTGTAACCATTTGATTTAACGCCTCCCCACTGTGAGGCACGGTGGCGGCAGCATCATGCTGCGGGCATGTTGTGACTCCGCAGGGACTGAAACTGGCTACAGATGAAGCAGATGTTGAGCAAAACACTGAGAAACCCTTGATAAAACCTGCTGGAGTCTTCCTTAAATCTGAGACTGGGACGGGGGACCGTCTTCCAGCAGGACAACGAGTCTGAAGACACACGTCACGGGTTTAGACAGTCCAGACCTCAGACAAGAAGGTGGACACACGTGTCTGTAATTCATTCATTCATTCAACCTTTATTTAGTCAGGTAAATCTTTTGAACCTCATGGGCTCATTTACGAAAGCGACCTGCTAAAACTAAAGAACAATGAACAGCAATGGTAGAATTTCCTTAAACAATAAACAAACAAACAAACAATAAACAATAGAAAACAAAAGAGAGGGAAAAAAAAAAAAAAAAAAAACAACAATTTTTTTTTTTTTTTTTAACAAAGTATCAAAAAACTAGCAAAACATTATAAGGTAAACGTATAGAATCAAAGACAGGAACAAATCTGCATTGGTTTTTGCCAGGATTCCAACAGATTCTGAAAACCATTGTAATAAAGCCATCAATCATTTAAACGCTACATCAGGTCCCCCCCCCAGCCCAACAACTGGTCATGACTCCTGCAGGTGGAGACATCTGTGTCGTCCTCCTGGACACGAGCTCTGAGTGTCTGAAGGTAAAATGATGCACGTTCTGCACCACCCCCACCGTCATCAGTCCCTGACGTCTGGTCCGTTCTGGAAGCAGCAGAGGAAATGAGCTGGAACCATGAAGGTGAAGATCGTCTGTGGCTGCTTTATGCAGCGCACTCATCATCATCATCATCATCATCATCATCACAGATATTATTGGGACCCAATCAGGGGCGATTCTACAATCTGATCTTGAGGGGGGCTCAGCCCCCAGTGCTGACAGTCAGTGGCTCTTGGCTTGAACAACACGGTGGCCATTGTCATCAGAAGCATTTGTAAAGTGGGGGACACACCGGTGGGGGTCTGGGGGTCCCCCCCCGCATACATGTTTTTATAAAGTAGATGCCATTTCCTGCATTCTGGTGTATTTTTAACGAGCTGTTAAACATCTAGTTTTACCTCCACAAGTAAACACTTGATTCAAAAACTATTTTAGAGAGCAACAAGAAGTGGCGCTACGCTAGCAGCATGCAATACAGATGTGCTAGCTAAGATGCAACAGATGTAGTGCTCCATTTGACATTACACAACTTAATAAACACTTTATACAAAATCAGATTTGTTTTAACTGATTATAACAAACACAAACTAAACTTATACAACCAGAGGTTACAACATACATCTACACACAAAACACAAAACAAAGCACAGCTAGCTCATTAACCTTTAATTTAAACATTAACCTTTAATTTAAACATTAACCTTTAATTCAAACATTAACCTTTAATTTAAACATTAACCTTTAATTTAAACATTAACCTTTAATTTAAACATTAACCTTTAATTTAAGCATTAACCTTTAATTTAAACATTAACCTTTAATTTAAACATTAACCTTTAATTTAAACATTAACCTTAAATTTAAACATTAACCTTTAATTTAAACATTAACCTTACATTAACCTTTAGTTCAAACATTTACCTTTAATTTAAACATTAACCTTTAATTTAAACATTAACCTTTAATTTAATCATTCATCTTTAATTTAAACATTGTCCTTTTAAATTAAATATTAACCTTTAATTTAAACATTAACATTTAATTCAAACATTAACCTTTAATTTAAACATTATCCTTTAATTTAAACATTAACCTTTAATTCAAACATTACTTTAATTTAAACATTAACCTTTAATTTAAACATTAACCTTTAATTTAAACATTAACCTTTAATTCAAACATTGTCCTTTTAATTTAAACATTAACCTTTAATTTAAACATTAACATTTAATTTAAACATTAACCTTTAATTTAAACATTAATCTTTAATTTAAACATTAACCTTTAATTTAAACATTAACCTTTAAATCAAACATTGTCCTTTAATTTAAACATTAACCTTTAATTCAAACAATAACCTTTAATTTAAACATGATCCTTTAATTTAAACATTAACCTTTAATTTAAACATTGTCTTTTAATTTAAACATTTACCTTTAATTTAAACATTAACCTGCAATTTAAACATTAACCTTTAATTTAAACATTAACATTTAATTCAAACATTAACCTTTAATTTAAACATTATCCTTTAATTTAAACATTAACCTTTAATTCAAACATTAACCTTTTATTTAAACATTATTTAAACATTAACCTTTAATTTAAACATTCATCTTTATTTTAAACATTGTCCTTTTAATTTAAACATTAATCTTTAATTTAAACATTAACATTTAATTTAAACATTAACCTTCAAATTAAACATTAACCTTTAATTTAAACATTAACCTTTAATTCAAACATTGTCCTTTAATTTAAACATTATCCTTTAATTTAAACATTAACCTTTAATTTAACTGTTGTTTATAAAATGTAATGACAGAAAATGGAGGATTTACCTGCAGTTACCTTCGCACAGATGAACATGTGGTACTTCCTGTTTATCACTGCTGTGTTCAGCTGATCATGAGGTCGGCCGTAGGACTTTATCATCGGTTACATGTTTCCAGACTCTGTTTAGGTTTTGAAATGTAATAAACTGTTTTACAGACTTTAAACGCTCAGTGTAACTGAATTACATGTTCTCCATGTACAAATAAACTGAATTGAATAGACCTTTTACCAGTTGACGTCATCGCGCATGCACACTCGCATTTTTCGAGAATCAACCGGAAGCTAGGGCTAACGTCGGAGTGTTTTCATCACTGCCAACGGTCGCGGTGGGGAAATATGACTTTTATTGTGTTTATAATTGTTCGAGGCAACGTAAACGAGTAAAAGAAGAAGGTGAGACTTTTTCGTTTTACCAAGTCCCTCTAGGAAAGTTGAGTAAAGCGACTAAAAGAAGGAAGATGTGGCTTCAAGCGCTTCGCCGGCAGGACTTCACCCCGACACAAAACAGCAACGTGTGTAATCGGCATTTTTTATCTGGCATGGCCAAACTCCGTGGATTACGTTCCTACATTACATCTTGGATATGGGAAACAGACAAAACAGAGAACAACCTCCCGCAGCAGAATGCTACTGGACAGTTGATAAGCTAGCAGCTAGCTAGTTCTACTAGACCTCGCTGTACCTCAGTCCACTGCCTGTGTTGAAGTTTCAACCTGCGACATACAAGGAGATTCTTCCTTCAACCCCCCAGAAGAAATAACAGGTGAGTAAAATGTCATCAAACATGCAGCTGTATAAAAATGAACAGACCACTGCACTGTTAGCCTGTTATCATTTGAACTCTTTCTGCGTTGAAAAATATACAGTAGTAGGGTTGGGCATCGTTTGAATTTGAGCGATTCCGGTTCCGATTCTTCGTTTCGATTCTTGATTCCGATTCTTTTTGTAGGCGGGGTTAAAAAAAGACATGTCAATTCAATTCAGTTCAGTTTATTTATACTGTATAGCTCCAAGTCACAACAGAAGTTGTCTCAGGGCACTGAACAGAAACAATCAAATATAAAAATAATAAGTTAACAGAAACTTTAATATAAAAATAATGGTAACACTATTTATCTGAGGAGACTACTTTGAGTTTAACTCCATGTTATAAAAAAGCTACAGTAGTTAGCCAGAGTTATTTCAGGATGAAATAATTTGAACTTCTGTTTGAATTTAATGCTATGAACTTTTTCCTTTTTGTTACATTTACTATGAATTTCTCACAGGGCAGATTAGAGCCAACATGGAGGACTCACCAACATATTATTATTATTATACATATAATATTGTCCAGTGTCTGATGCTGCAGTCATGTTACTGAGCTCCCACTGATGGGCTAACCTGGTTCCACCACCAGCAGCAGGATCCTCAGACAGAACAGCTGGTGGGATGTCCTGGTATCTGCAGCCCTCTCTCCATTTGTTTCTTCATGGACATGGAGCTGTGACATTATGTTGTGCCTCTTCCTCAGCAAAACGCTCCTCCAGTGGAGACTTTCTGGACAGACTGCAGGAAGTTCCTAAACAAACAACAGGTTTATCAGTATTATCAGTAAAAAGAGATTATTAAATCATTTTTAAGACTGAGAATGTGTACAATTATTAGCTCTGTTGTTATTGCCTAACTAACCTATTCAATAATTCTTCAAACTGTGACATTCACTCATAATGGAATGAAAGAGAACATAAACAGAAATTATATAATAATGAAAACTAGAGACATTAAGACATTTTAAAAGACACAGAGAACTTTAAATGGATTAAGAATGTTAATAAGTGTTGGATTTGAGTGCAATGTAAGTGCAATCCATGGTTGAATTCACATCTGAAAAGGGATGCAACCTTTTCACAACATATGCTGTAACAGTTCTGTGGCACTCTTCATTCAGTTACACTGACGTTTTTACCTTGGACAGTCACTGGTGAACACTGTGAAGCCATTTCAGGTCGTTTGTCTAAGAAAAAAATACAAGCTAACGTTAGCATCGTGTTTGTATTTGAGCTGACTTACCGCTTTAAGCGGAGTATAACTTGTTAGCTGCCTTAATGTTGGTATGAGATGTAGTTTATAGTTTATTTATTTACCTGATGGAGCCGAAGAGGTAGCGATTAGCGAAAAGTTCGGCGGAGCGTTTTGCAGACGGACCACTCTGTACTTCCGGTCGGATACGAAGCGAAAATAATCCGGTGGAGCGCGTCAAAGACGGGACACTATTTTACTTCTCCACCCTCCTTTGCATGATAGAAAATTATTGCAAGTGCTGCACTGACCTGACTGGTCATTTTATTAAATTAGTATGCTTTCGATCGCGGATGCACACTTCCGTTGGATTCTTCTTCGTTGGTTTTCGGCAGCGGCTACTTCCGGTCGGCTAACTAGCATCGAACATAGGAATCGCAAATTAC
The DNA here is from genome assembly GCA_038048925.1 of Garcialebias charrua. NCBI lineage: Eukaryota > Metazoa > Chordata > Actinopteri > Cyprinodontiformes > Rivulidae > Garcialebias > Garcialebias charrua. Next base: position 5,027 of record JBBPBX010050932.1, on the reverse strand, counting down.
TATTTCCAACGATTCCGGGAAAACCGGACAGTTAGTCCCGGTTCCGAACGATTCTCGATTCTCGATGCCCAACAGTAGTAGTTTCCACAAGACAAACATGTTTTATTAACATTATTTGAGGTCTGACAGCACTGCATCTTTGAAAACATTTCTGCCATTTCTCTGTTTCTGTAAGTTATTTGCACAGTTTTGCTGGGAGCATCGGTGACATGCTGTCACAGAAAAAAAATAGCAATCCTGACATCAATGTGTATAAGCATACAGTTTAACTATACACAAGACTGTTTTGTTTATTGTCAAATATGAATTAATACTTTCTTTGTTTTACAGCAACTGGCCACCAACTCCTTGCTGACAAAGGGTTTGATGTCAAGTCAGAGGTGGAAAAAGGGGAGCTAGTCTGAACCTGCCCACCTTTCTGCATCCAGGGCACACTGAGGAAGAGGTATGTATTGTACAAGGAGTGTTGTGGCCTGTTGAAGCACTAAGTGCAATAAAGTAAAAATATCTTTGTAAGTACAGGTGTTTCCGGCAGCGTGTAACTGGCCCGGCGGTGCACAAAGATTCGCTTGCCCGCTGGGCCGACACGCATTTATGGACCTGTCAGGCCTGTCATGATCCAAATATATATATTTTAAATAAATTCTGTCGACCGTGACATCACATTGGTTGAAGTTTTTGAAGGACATCACGCTAATCCAATGAAAACTCACAGCACTCCTCAGCTGGCTCAGTCATTCCCTCCCCAATTTGACCAAATTTATATACTGTATTCAAATCCATGTTTATTACAGTAATTGATTAATGAAATAGTCCACACATCCCAAAACAGACATTGATTGTAGTACATTAAATTTAGAAATGAACACACCAACCTTTAAATATAAAGCAACTGTGCTCTAATTTGACTTTTAGTAAAGTGACACAACAGAATGACTTAGCACCAGAACCCCATAAACATTAAACTGTCTAAAGTCTCCAAGTTGTCAGAGAAGGCATCATTAAAAAAATATATTAGCAGGTTACTTTCTGTCCTTGTAGGCAGCAGTCCTTTAACAAGTGAAATGACAAATACAAACACATCTTCTGGTATGTGTTGTTTCTGTTTGTGACTTATATAAGTAATGTGTGTGTGCTTGTGAGACATTTAAAGATGTTTTGAACTTCTGGCAGGTCTCTCTGATGGTGTGGAGACTAGACAGGTGCCAAGGTCGTCAGCTATACTTCATCTGCCGGAGGGTCTGGATCAAGAACCGCAGGTGCACAGCATACCTCAAAAGAAAAAACATGAAGCGTTAAAATGTAGACAAAATAAAAAATTAAAGAAAAATACAGATAAGTTAGTGGTTTTTAATGTTTACTACTTCACCTGCAATAGGTCAACAATGGCTCCACGCTCAAAATGTCCTTGTGAAGACCAGCAGTGATAGTGGGCTCATTCCGGTCATCAGGATGTCGTGGGTCAAAACGCAGGCTGTTCAGCATTCTCCTGCAAAATTTCTCGACGCAGATGTCATGCCTTAAATGACACCAACATGAAAAATGTGGTTGATATCAAACACATATTAGCAAATCTGTTTGTAGAAGTGTTTTTTTTAATGTCCAAAAACTATTCCAGATCTTACAATTGTAGAAAACATTTAAAACCGTACATATGTCATTGCATTTATTTCTTATCTAGTGCCACTAGAAAACAACAATAATTAACACAATACAATAAACTACAATTGTACAATGTTGAATAGTTTTTTGACTGGAATAAGACAAAATAAGTGATATTGTATTATTCCAGTTGTTGGTGAAGTTTGACTGAAAGTCACCTTTCTGGGTATTTGTGTTATAAGCGTAATATGAAATTTCTTCAGGAACACTGATTAAACTCACTTTAAAACTTGCAGCTCATCCCAAGTAGCAGGTGCAGTTCGTTTTTGGGCTGGTCCCTTCCATGTACAAGGCAACTGGGTGCAGGTTGGTTTAGAATGTATTTCCAACATGGTTGCAGCCACCTCCTTGTCTGCAAAAACAAACACAATATACAACCATATTGTATGTGTCATTATGGAATTCACATGCAAAATATATTGTTTGTAATACATTTAAGATTTTCACACATTTTACGTCTAATAAAGTGTAAGCTGTATAAACAGTGTGTCAAAAGTGCAATAGTAAATATGTTATGAAGCATAATTAAATTTTCTTAGGAAAGCTAATAAATGTATCCCTTGGGATAGTTCTTATTTTTCATATCACAACATCACCAATTGTCTCAGGTTTAATTTAAGACATAGTTTACAGAAATCAAATAATAAATAAGGACGCTACGAACATTTGTGTGGCTGACTCAAACGTCGTGTTTTTGTTTACATACTGTGCTAATACTGACGGCTCTTATGAAGAGATGGCGCTAGTTATAGCAGCTAACAGAAGATGTTAAACCTGTAACAATAACCAAATCAGTCTAAATATCAGAAGTATTGGTGTGAGAAATTTAAAACATTTATTTCTGACACTTGGATATACAGGTTGTTGACAATGACACACAAGGACTCACCCTGTTGGACATTCACAAAAAGCCTGAAGGAGTTCCCCATTTTCCATCAGTGCACAATCACCTCCTCTCGTATCCGCGGCACAATGTTCAGGCATTTCGACCAGTGGTTGTTCACTATTTTAAGAAAACAGGCTTCTAAATTACAACTTGCTATCATTACGAAGCTCCTCGGCTCCTTCCTACTAGCCCCAACTTCCATTTTCGATTCGCCATGGCATTTTGCCGTCCAATCAGAACGCTCGTTTCAGGCGAGCTTTGCGTGATTACGTCAACTGGTAAAAGGTCTATTTAGCATCACGCTGTTAATAATGGCAAATATGTAGTGGACATGACCTTGTCCACTTTTAAGACACCTGTGTACTTTTGAACTGTCCAGTGATGACCTTTACTGACCTCTCAGTAAAGCAGGACATTTAACACAATTATTCCATTAGTTATAATCTGAGGACATATAGTCACTAAAAGAGACTATTTCTATATCTTGATTTTATTCTAATGTAATCAAGAATAACTTTTCTCATTTTCATGATATGTGCTTTTATGCTGTGTTATTCTGAAATGTGTTAATTACTGTCTTCACTGCTGTGTTTAAAGGTGAAGCCTTCGGGTCACAGAGACCGGACGGTTTTGTTTAGAAACTCAGAGACAGTCTGATGAGCAGGGCTCCAGCGTTATCTGTCTTTTTTCCTAAACATTTCTCTCTGCTGCTGGCTTGTAACCTTGGGTTTGATAAAGCAAGTGAACTCCTCTCTGTGTTCCTGCTTTTAAGTTCTAACTGTGCGGAAACGCTTCAGTCTTTGAATGGACAAAGAGTTTGAATGGACGGAGACCTGAAAGCTCTCTGCCTTGCAGCTGGTCAAGCTTGGTCAAGAGCCAAAGACTAACTTGTCAGCTAGAACTGATGGACGTCTCCATCCAGTTCCCCGAGCAAAAGCTCCAAAGTTCTTAATGAACTTCCTTTGAGAAACATCTCGTCTTGAAGTCAGCCAGAAGCTGCCACATGTTTCTGACGGCTGACGCGGATCCGAGGAGACGTTGGAAGTAAACGACCAGTTCAGACGTACGAGGGCCGGAAGGACTCCGTGCACCTGGGAGGCTGGCAATATCTTTATCAGACGCATCGTCAAAAGGTAAAGAGCGGTTTACAAACGTACCTGGGATTTAGCCGAAGTCGGATGGAATGTGTCATCTCTGGTTACACTCGAGATAAATAACTTAATCTCTCCAACCTCTTATTCCTCCTACTCTTTCCCCTCTCTATCTAAGCTGGAAACTATATTTTTAAGCTAAAAGAGCCCACAGACTAAATATGTTAACATCCAATATTTATGTCTGTTGTGTTGAATTTAAGTGTGCTGACGTTTTAAATTGAAAGAAAGTGAAATCATGTCAATCAAGTGTAATGGTGTTAATTTAGTTGATTTATTCTAAATAAATGATAGTGTCTCTTTGACATATCAAACTAAGTTAACGTCTTTGTCACTTAATGGCTCTGTTTATTTATCCATCATAAAGATCACAGAAATATTGAATAAACTGAAAAAGAAGAGAATCCGTGAATTTACTATTCAATCTGAATAAGTAAATTAATTAAGGTAAAAAGGAGGTCAGTATTAAACTGACCCCCCCTTTAACCCCTTTACATCTGGTGGCCTCGTATCGGCTTCTAAAAGTTTATTGATAAATCTGTGGTCTCAGTCATGAACTGTAACGTCATGTTTGCATAAAAGGATCCAAGTTTTAAACTCTGAGGATAATGATTTTGGCTGGAAGTGTTCAAAGCAGGCAGATTCTGCATGTTTTTATCATTTGAAGCTGTGAGATTATTATTGTTTCAACTCTGTTAGACGCTGTTGGAAGCATTCAGGTGAAGTTTTGTCAGCCGTAGTCTGTGGAAGTTCTGGTTCGGTCCAGTTCACGCGGACTCCTGTACAAAGCTTTGTTTGACCGCCGAGTCAGAAGCCTGAAAGCTAATTTAACATCTACAAGATTGCTGTTGTGGTGTTTTACATTTTAAAGAAGGTCGAAGCAGCATATACTGTTAGAACGTGTCGGTTAGTGGTTCGTGAAACCCGAGTTCTGCTCCTTTAAAGTGGACGGAACCGACCTGAACGCGGCTCCGAGGGAGTCCGTGTCGTGTTACAGTTGAGGTGCTGTGTTACTGAGCGTAACTAAGTTTGCCTGTCTAGATGTGCGCGCCGCATGTTTCAGAATTTTGGGAAGTTAAATTGTAGCGTTTGAGTTGTTTTAAGAGTCTATAAAGTTGTGGTCTGCTGTGCAAGCTAACGTTAAGAAGACGTGTCTCATGTCCGTTTATGAGCTGTGATTGGATGATACGAGTGCTGTGTGCTGTGAATCACTCTTGTAGCGAACGCTGATTCGCTGTTGTGTGCTGTCAATCACTCTTGTGGCGAACGCTGATTCGCTGTTGTGAGCTGTCAATCACGTCGCACGCCGTTGCGACCAGCCCACTTTG
>JBBPBX010050931.1:3079-19157 GCA_038048925.1 Garcialebias charrua | reverse complement strand
CAAACTCCCAATTGATGTGGGGATTATGGTTCTGCAACCAGGGAAACCCTAAAATCATTTGAGTGTTGGGTGAATCAAACACAAAGAAACTAACAGATTCATGGTGATTACCAGATGTGATTAAATGCAAGTCTTCAGTCTTAAAGCGAATCTGTGCCAAAGTCTCCCCAGTTACTCCAGTAACAGAAACTGGGTCAATGTCCAGAACGGGGAGAGCAAATTCCTTAACCAAATCATGACTGATTAAATTTTGTTCAGCACCAGAGTCAATCAATGCTGACACAGGAAAATGATTTTGTTCGAACTGAATGACAGTGGGTAAGGTTAATCTACGCATGGAAGTAACAGATGAAGTGCCCACCAATAACTTCCGTTCTATTGGCGGGCGTTTACGTTTCCCAGAAGTGGGCATGAAGCAACATAATGTCCCTCCTTTCCACAATACATGCATAAGTTGGAATTCATACGTCTCATTCTTTCATTTTCTGTCAATTTAGTTCTACCAATCTGCATTGGTTCAGGTTCAGGTAATGCTAACTGAGTTCCAGTAGACGGCGGCAGCGAGCTTCGGGACTTGGCACCAAATCTATATTCCCCACCTGATGACATGGAGAAACCGGAAGTGTTGGGTCTCTGGTAGTTGTAGTCCCGTTCTCGGCGACGTTCCCGGAAGCGTTCGTCAATGGAGATTGCCAAATTTATTAGTGCGTCGAAATTAGGAGGTTCATCTCTTGCTGCAATCTGGTCCTTAACATAATCCGAGAGAGAGTTCAGAAATGTACCTTGAAGCGCCCTGTTGTTCCACTCCGTTTGAGCCGCGAGAATGCGGAAGTCCAGAGCGTGTTCGGAGACGGGTCGTCTGCCCTGATGTAATCCCAACAAACGCTTCTCTGCATTGGGTTGTTGCAACGGCCGGTCGAAAATCCTGCGGAACTCGTTCAGAAACTGGTCGAACGACCAAAGTCCAAATCATGGTTGTGGAGGTAAGAAGATGCGCACTGGAGGGCTTTACCTGAAAGCTGACTGTTCAGATAAGTTATTTTAGCGATGTCCGTAGAATAAAGTTGAAGAGCTCCTTTGAAGGCGAGTTTGCACTGTAGGAGGAAACCCTCACACAACGCTGGGTCTCCTGAGGAGTTCAGATGGTTTAACCAGTAACTGTTGAGGAGAAGGAGAGTTATTGCTTGAACTGGTGCTGGGTGAGTTTAAGTCTGAGGTGGCAGCAGGAGCTGTGGGAGGAAAAATAGCAAGTTTCTTCTGTATTGTGTTAACCATACCCCCGAGTACTAGCATGTCAGTTTGGGTCTTATGTTGTTGACTCAATACTTGTTTTAGCATCCCCTCTACTGAAGTCTGGCTCGTGGCCTGCGAGGAGGAAGCTTGTGCGTTCATGGTCTCGTTCTGGGTTTTGTTTTGGCTGAAGCATTAACTGTTGTGATCTCAAAAAGGTTACCCAGTTGGTAACGAGACCCAGAACGACACAAGACAAAAAGGTGCAAAAGTAACAGTGTTTATTTATTTACAGTGGAGAATATCTATTTACAAATGTACAAGGGTCCTCTGGATTTCCTGGAAGATGAAAAGAGGACAGTCAGATGGGTTTGATCAGAAAGTTCTTCCAGGGTAATTGCTTTTGTTTGTTTATTATTTCCTTACGGATGAAAAGAGGAGGATGATTCCAGAGTATCCTATAGTCCTTGAGATGGAGTCCCAGAGGGCGAGTGAGGCAGGCAAGTGGCTGGAGGGCAAAGCACGACGAGCAGAGAGCTGGAACCAGGAGAATCCGAGGGCTGAGAACACAACAAGCACAGGGTAAGTTTCTCTCAAATGTACTCACAAACTGGCTAGAAGCATAAATACCATGTGTGGCATAAAATGCTTCAGTGAAGAGTAGAACCCGACTGCAGCCTTAAGTAGAAGTGGAACTCGTCAGGTGGATGACCGTCAGCTGTGGATGATTGGCGGCCATCTTGGTGCTGCAGCAGCTGCCACTCTTACACAGGCAAGTTGTGATGAAAGCATGAATTAAAATCTCAAAATGATGTTGTGACAGGAATGGTTTCACCTTGGCCAGTTGTCTCAGGTGATAAAAGCTGGACTTGATCACTGATTTACTCTGAGCATCCAGTTTAAAATCATTGTCCAGCCATACACCCAGGTTGGTTGTTGTCTCAGTCAGATGTTTTGTTAAAGGACCCAAATTAGCATGGACTTTGGAACCATTACTGGGCTTAAGTAACAAGACTGTGGTATTTTTCTCATTAAAATGTAAAAAGTTCTGTGACGTCCATGCTCTGACTTCTGCCATACATTCCAGGAGTTGGTTCATGGAGTACTGTTTATCTTGTTTTAATGGAACATAAATCTGTCTGTCATCAGCGTAAAAATGAAAAGAAACTGACATGTTTTCGGAGAATATATCCCAGAGGTAGTAAATAAAGGGAAAACAGAAGGGGGCCAAGTATGGGTCCTTGAGGTACTCCACATGTGAAACTGTTGACGTGAGGATGACTTGCTGTGGTGACCCCTGAAGAGGGAAAAGCTGAAAGAAGATGATTGTGGCTGTCGCATTGTTCATATTGCCTCTAGTTGTTCATCTTGTCTCTAGTTTTACTGTCAGCCTTTCTAAGGGAATTTTGGGTTTGTGAACCGCTATCCAGCTGTGTTCACTTTGTGGTCTGTGGAGCTCTTTAGAGTTATATATTCAGAAAGATAAAATGAGCTACCGGTACTCTCTTTTTTGTGTTAGTTACTTTTCCATATTTGACATTCATACAGTGCTAAAAACTTAGGCTGCTACCCCCGCGACCCGACCCCGGATAAGCGGAAGAAGATGGATGGATGGATGGATGGACAGTGCTAAAAAATCATGCTAAAGCAAACTTTAATCCCCACAATATTAAGCTACATTATTTTTAAAGACAATATGCATGAGTGGTTACTGTTAAGAATTTTTAAAATTTTCTTTTATTTTTATTTTTTGTTGTCTTTTTGTTGTTGTTACAATTACTTCAAAGGTTTCTATGTACAGTTCATAGTTGGCATCATGTCAAAGACGTAAGGTGCTACCCTCGGCTGTCCCACAAACATTCTGACATCTTTGTCAGTTTTCAGACAAGCAAAAAAAGCCTTTCTTTGTCCTCCCTGGTTTTCCTTTTCAGGACACTGTATTTATGATGCCAACAATCACACAAAAGCCCTCTTTTGTCATTGATCGGGTTCATTTTTATTTGGGCTCACAGCAAGGAATATCAGTAGGACCAGTGGGGCCCTGTAGCGAACATTTCACACAGCTTCTTCTAAATCCTGTAAGAAGGATTGGTTTCGGGAGGTCTGGCATCAGTCTTGGCTTCAAAATATGAAATCATTTTAGCTTCAGCTTTTCAGAGTTTCTAGGAGAATAGCCACCAACAAACCACTATGCACTCTTTCTCTGTTTGGTTATTTAATTATTCAGCTCATTCATCTGATGTTTAAACTACACCAGATAGCACTGAGTTATTGTCTTGCAACAAATGTTTGCGCACACAGTAAATTGCTTTGTTCTGTGCATGCAAACAGTTCAAATTAGAGGCAGGTACCACAAAGAGACTATTGCTCAAAGCTTTAATGTGGTTTTAATTAGAAGGGGATGAAATATTTAGTTCTTTCTCAGCATAAGTGATTTTTTTGTAATAGCTACAGAGACTTATAACTGGTTAACAAGTGTAAGATATGGGTTAAGAATAGACCAAGGGTTGCTTTGCACCAGTTTTGAGTAGGTTTAGTGATTAACTCATCTTCATGACAATGCAACTTAAATATGAGCATCTGCAGACTCCTTACATAAAAACACACCTATGGTATGACTCCTCATCTTTTAATCCTCTTGCTGTCCCTGGGTCAGAATGACCCCTGAGCCATCTGTTTTAAAACTGATGTCTCGGGGGGTCAATTTGACTTAAGTGCCCCAGAAGCTTTAAACCTTTGCATCAAATATCACAATAATAACTTGGAATTCACCATGCTGTGGTTGTGCTCCTTGTACCATACGGTAAGTTTGAATTGTCAGTGGTTTGGGATGACTTGCATATAATTAATTAATATTGATACTGTATTAATATTAAGAATTATATTGTTCTGTGGTTAATTCCAACACATGGTTTTTATGTACTGTATGAGGCTGCAGTATGTGTGACTTGCTGTCGATGGAAGATTGCTCATTGACCCATACCATGAGAGTGAGTCATATCTATAGTGTATCTGTCTCTATAATTTAACATATGCTGGTGAAGAATCTCAGTCATCCAGGACATGATCAAATCAAAAAAGCATTCAATACAGAAACAACTGGACTTTATTTGTAACAGAAGACGTTTCGCTCTTCATCCGAAGAGCTTTCTCAATTCAAAGAGCAGAGTGTGGGAGTAAGGTTTTAAAGGCTGAGATAAGATACACACATACCTATGTAAATTGACAAATTACACCTCACACCTTAACAGTAAGGGTTTCTTAAGGTCTTTGTTAGTCTAATTCACAAACGAGGTTCATCTGTTCCCATCAGGTGTGAAAATCATCTGGGAATCAGTCCTAAAGCTGCATTATACATTTTTGAAAGTTGGAATCTGAGACTCTTCCCCTGTTAAGAGAAGGCTTCTTCCTTTTAATATAAACTGCTTCCTTCACACCCCTCTCAAACCACATGTGCTTTCGGTCCAAAATGTGCACATTCTGGTCCTCAAATGAGTGTCTCTTGTCCGTGAGGTGGCGGTGAACTGCTGAGTTTTGTCCAGAGGAGGTGGCTCTCCTGTGTTGGGACATTCGTCTGTGAATAGGCTGTTTAGTTTCCCCAATGTAGAGGTCTGGACAGTCCTTGCTGCACTGGGCCGCGTACACTACACCACTCTGTTTGTGTGTGGGTGTTTTGTCCTTATGGGACGTCCACACCTAGCAGCGTTTCAACTTCCAAAAAGCTCGTCACGCACGCAAGTGGACGCACTGGACCCACAGTGGTGTCCAGACCAGAACGCGAAACTGCAGCGGTGTGGCGGCGGGGTGTGTGGGAGGAGCTTACCGGTATACCGAGTTCCTCACTGCACTCCGCCAGGCAAGGAGCTTTTTATTTCTGTCCCTGTAAAGCAGACTTGACTGGTCGTGAAGGACTTGTCGCGAACACACAGCTACAATGAGTTTCTCTTCCATAGTTCACGACTTCGCGGGTTTTTTCTGTGTCCCACAAACAATACGTCACATAGTTGCGCAATACCCGTCCCCTCGTTTCCGCGTCACATAGGGACTCTCCCCCTCTCTTCTCCCCCCGTCTCTCCCTGATCAACCAATCAGGGAGAGTTGAACGGCGTTTGAACGGCGAAATCTTCAGCATGTTGAAGGCGTGCTTTGGAGGCTGACGCGGGTTCACGTGCACGGAAAAACGCTTTCCAGCACGCTCAACACGCACGTGACGTGACGCCCGACGCCAAGACGCGCATGGAGGCGCGTCCCCCATTGACTTTGCATGTAAACTGGACGCTCCTGCAGTTAAAACGCTGTTAGGTGTGGACGTACCATTAGGGTGGACCAGCCTCTCAGACAGAGGCTATTCCACCACCAGGTTTCCTTATACAGGTAGTCCTCTACTTACGAACGAGTTCCGTTCCTACTGCCGTTCGCATGTCGAAAATCGACGTAAGTCGGAAAACACACGAGCCGCCACTTGTACACGTACATGTACGGTACTGTACAGTTACAGTTACCAAGCACTTCGCCTATCCTAACACAGTACCCTACATAATTATCCAAAAACACATACAGTACATTTGGAGCTATAATGAAGAAAAAAATAGTTAGCATGTCTGTTAGCATGTTAGCTCGTTGCACGTCCGAGCTTTGCAGCTTCCAGCTGCTTCACACGGTCCAAACTGTTTGTAACTGCATGTTGGCTCCATACATTTGGAGCCATAATGAAGGTAAAAATAGTTAATACCTTACTGGGAGCTGGTGAAGCTGTTTCTCCGTGTTAACATGTTAGCTCGGTGTCCCTCCAACATCTGAGGCTGCCAGACGGAGCATCGAGGCAAGCTCCCGGCTGCAGCAGGCCTCTCCGCCGCCCGTCGGCTCCGTGTCCCCGGTGGGATGCGGCGGAGCGATCGGCGGCTGCTGCTCCGGGCCTTAGACATCCACAGAGTTCACCGAGCATTTCCAGCAACCTCTGATCGGACACACGGTCCTCCAAAGCCGGCTGTTGAGGCCGGAGCTAACCGAAGCTAACAGAAAACTGGCGGACACTGACGAAAACTGGCGGAAACTGCGTCAATTGGCTTCTAAATAATAATAATAATAATAATAATAATACTTTATTTATAAAGCCATTTAAAACAACCACATCTGCAACAAAGTGCTGCACACATAAAATCCAGAACATTTAAACACATAAAATAAGATGTTTTATGTTTTTATATATTTTTTATTTTTTTATTTTTTTATTAATGAGATGCGTGTGTAACACCGAATCGCCGTAGGTCGAGACCACCGTAAGTCGAGGACTACCTGTAATCTATTCTCTGTCCAGATGGCACCAAGCACCTTCCTACCTACCGGTATCTCTTTAATTACTGTTGCTGTAGTAGGCCAGTCATTTAGAAGCTCTTTCTTACCCAGATCCTTTTAATAGCTCCTCTCTGAATTTTTCACAGCATTCTTCCTTCTTCATCTTCCACCATTTGATTTTCTTCTCTGATTTTACTATTTTTCTCTTGTTCACAACAACAGTCATTCTACACACAATCATCAGATGCTGTCTGGCCACGCTCTCCCCTGCCACAACCTTTCAGTCTCCAATCTCCCTCAGGTTTCCTCTTCTGCACAGATACTTGTGCATCCAAGCCACTAGTGCAGCCTCTGAAAGGTTGTTCAGCACAGGAGGGAACATTGTTACATTTAATAGATCTGCACTGAAGCCTGCTTCATTGAATATGCTTGTGTTCTTGAATAAGAATCTGAAACTTGATAAATGATAACAGCTAGATGGTTATGTTCTGCCAATGATCAGCAATCCTTTCAGGCAGCTTTTAATTTATTTTCAGCATTTGTCACAAGTTTTGGAAGTCATACCGCATTTAAAGGCAACACATTTGTTCTTGTATGTTACAGTTATGCTCAACAGATCTTAAGCGTTCATTTTATTTAGTTTTTTTGGGAACTACACCTGCCCTTTAGTTTTTGTGGTGGATTTTGTTGTTCTATATTTTGTGCAGATTTTTCAATGTAAATAAAAAAGGATATGCAGTATATATTTTTTCTTTTAGACATTGAGACTGAATACTTAACTAAATAAATAGCAGTAAAATTAACACTTTTTTCCTAGTTTTTATTTAACACTGCAAGGCAACATGTTAAGTTAATTTTGTCAAATGAATAACTGATTTTTATTTTATTTTGTTATATCACAAATTTTTTTGTTACGTCAGAATGCTCTGAGATGTCACAATATTATATTTGCGCAATATCGCTGTATTGTATCTATATCTTGCTGAGGACTCCACTGAAGTTTCTAATTTCTATACATTTTTTTTATATTTCCATTGTGGTTCTCCAGACGTTGGCACTTTTTATCCACAGTATTCCTACGCCCCATGATGCTTTGCGCGAAATGTGCACACGACTTCCGGTTGACCGGAAACACCGTTTGTTTACATGCGAGTAATACAGTTGAAGACAGTCCAAACTTTGTTGTTTTAGTTCATTAAAAATGTGGGAACACCACTCGTTTTGTTAAAAGAGGAGGGACAAATAAAAAGAAATTACAGATGTTACCTGATCGCGCAGACATAATTTAAAAATAACGCGTTTGCTCCGGCCTCTCGGCTAAGGTTTATTAGCAGCTATCTCGGCTAAAGATACCAGTCGCGTCTGAGATCTATCGTTTTAAGACAGTAAATCTTCCAAAACTCTCATTAATAAACCCTCCCCGACTAAAAAGATGTTACCTGATCGCGCAGACATAATTTAAAAATACATAAATAGCGAACGCGTTTGCTCCGGCCTCTCGGCTAAGGTTTGTTAGCAGCTATCTCGGCTAAAGATACCGGTCGCGTCTGAGATCTATCGTTTTAAGACAGTAAATCTTCCAAAACTCTCATTAATAAACCCTCCCCGAATAAAAATATGTTACCTGATCGCGCAGACATAATTTAAAACTACATAAATAGCGAACGCGTTTGCTCCGGCCTCTCGGCTAAGGTTTATTAGCAGCTATCTCGGCTAAAGATACCGGTCGCGCCTGACATATATCATTTTAAGACAGTAAATCATCCAAAACTCTCATTAATAAACCCTCCCTGAATAAAAAGAAATTACAGATGTTACCTGATCGCGCAGACACAGCCATAGAGTAGGATGCAGGGACACTCTTTCTTTGTTTTGGGTCCGTGTTGAAAACACTGTTGTTTTAGCCAAAGATTTAGCTTGGTCCGGTTGTTGGTGCAGCCGCGAACAGCACAGCAGGTACCTGAACCCCGGTAGGACATTTCAGTAAACGTTCCGTTTAAACAAAAGCTGTGTTTGCTCCGATAAAATGAATGAAAATAACTTTCAAAAACACCCGCGATCCATACTCCGCCTATGGAATACAGGCACTTCCGGTGTCGGACAGGAAGTACAATGCACATTCGCTTCTACAGTGACACCCCCAAGAATACTGTGGATAAAAAGAACACTGTCTCAAAGTCATGACCAAAGTAGAACAATTACTTTTTACTATTTCATTAAGGAAATGCTTGCTTAGCAAGTAGGCTGTTTGAAGCAATGCCCTAGTTCACCTAATGACACCTGGGGACCACAATCCTAATTTTCCTGCCTCTGAACAGTTTAAGGATTATTGCCTTGCTCAATGACAGTGTAACTACGGTAGCAAAACAGTGTTATTTGTGTGTGTGTGTGTGTGTGTGTGTGTGTGTGTGTGTGAGACTGCCACAGTTTATTTTATGTTTCACATTCATATGGCTTGTTCTGTTTGTTTAATTATATGTAGTTTTACTTAACACATGTAGCTGGCACTGTATTCAGGTGTGAAAAGTCATTTGGTAGCAATGATGTGAGATTATCATCAAGTAAAGGCTCCCATACTGGGGCATACTGTGAGCTGCACAGACACTGCATGGACTGTCCACAGATGGTTAAAACTTAATACTCGAGTGTAGTGCTGGGCGATATGGAAAAAATAATATATCACGATATGGACTTTTTTATATCACGATAATGATATATATCACGATATATACAACACGGTGTGTGTGTGTGTGTGTGTGTGTGTGTACAGGAAAAATTTGGACCAAAGTTTTTATTTTTTATTTTTATTTTTGTTATTTTACTACATAAAATAATAACAGTTACAATTATAAGAATGTGAACAAAAAGAACAAGGAAATTTGGACCAAAGTAGAAAATAAGTTTCTACTTTGGTCCAAATTTTTCCTGCAGGTGGCGGTAAAACAACGGCTGCTAATAAAACCCATGAAGAAGAAATCCGCTCTGGAATCTGGAGTAAACAAGGCACAGAAACAGAAAAGAGAAAACGTTGCGTTTGATTCCGGTTCTGTTGTGTCTTTGGTCTGTTTTGTATTGGTTAACTGGACCCGAGTTTGGTTTCGGTTGGACTCTGGGTTCGTGTCCTCTGGACCCATTTTGTCTCCGAGTTTCAACGAAGCGAAATAATGGAAGCTAACAAGGTGAGCTTCCCCCTCTTTTTGGTAAAAGTTCTTCCTCAAGCTGCCTGTGCAGCTGTTTCTCCTTGTTGTGACACCGGCTTCATGCCCCTGCGTCTCTGTTGCTCTAGAGTTTAACAACGTAAAGCATGTGTCGCAAACCCGCGCGTGCGTCAAACATAAAGCAGCGCCGTCATCTCGCAAAACCACAATATGAAGCTTCTTTGCGACACCCTGATGCATGCTCAATAATCCAGGTAGAAAAATCTAAAAAAGCTAAGTCGGGTCCTCTGGACATTCAAAAAAACAAAAAAACAAAACAAAGCAAAAAATTGTAGAAACGTTTCGTCTTTCGTCCGAAAGACTTCCTCAGTCTGAGGTGCTGGGTTCAGCTCAGTCTTATAAATAGCACCCTCTCACAGTGTTACACAACCAGTTGGCTGATGACAGCCTGAAACCAGCTGCTCACATGATCAAGGAGGACCATCAGCCTAACAATGGATCGTTAGCACCCTGATGGTTGTTTGCTATTCACAGAGGGCTGAGTGATACCAGCAATCACAGCATTGTAGGAGGGGGACAGTTGAACTCGGAGGCCTCCACCCCTGTTTAATGATGGGCGGTTTCTTTTCACAAAGATGGCCTCCTTTACTCCTCTCTCAAACCATCGTTCCTCTCTATCAAGGATGTGAACATCTTCATCCCTGAAAGAGTGACCGCTGGCCTGGAGATGAGTGTAGACTGCAGAGTCCTGACCTGATGATGTTGATCTTCTGTGCTGGGCCATCCTTTTGGCCAGTGGCTGTTTAGTTTCCCCGATATAAGACTGATCACAGCCCTCCTGACACTGAACAGCATACACAATGTTACTCTGTTTTTGCCGGGGGACTGGATCTTTGGGATGAACCAGTTTTTGCCGTAATGTATTTTGAGGTTTAAAAGCCACTGGGACGTTGTGTTTAGAAAATAAACGTCTCAATGTCTCTGAAACCCCTGCAACATATGGAATGGCCACTGGTCTGGGTCTGGGTTCCTTCTTTTCACCTGATGGCTGGCTGGAGTCCTGTTTGGGTTTCTTCTCTGCTTTCAGGAAGGCCCAGTTAGGATATCCACATTTCTCTAGAGCCTGTTTTGTGTGTGATTTCTCCTTCTGTCTGGCTCCTGCGTTAGTGGGGACGCTGTCTGCTCTGTGGTACAGAGTCCTGATGACTCCTAACTTGTGCTCCAGAGGGTGATGGGAGTCAAACTGTAAATACTGGTCTGTGTGGGTGGGTTTGCGGTACACCTCAGTTTGCAAATTTCCTCTATCAGAAACTGAGACCTCACAGTCCAAGAAAGCCAACCTGCCATTTCTTACATCTTCTCGTGTGAACTTGATATATTTATCCACAGAGTTGATGTGATCAGTGAAATGTTGGACTTCCTGAGATTTAATTTTAACCCAGGTGTCATCAACATACCTGAACCAATGACTTGGTGGTCTCCCCGTAAAGGATGTCAAGGCTCTCTTTTCTACCTCCTCCATGTACAGGTTGGCAACAATAGGAGAAACTGGAGACCCCATAGCACATCCATGTTTCTGCCTATAATATTGCTCCCCATATGTGAAGTAGGTTGACTGCAGGCACAGTTTCAAGAGTTGACACAGTTGCTCTGTGGAAAGCGTGGTTCTGCTGTTCAGAGTGGTGTCTGATTTTAACCTTAAACAGACCACCTCTACTGCTTCATCAACAGGAATGCACGTAAAGAGTGATGTAACATCAAAAGAGACCATTGTTTCATCAGTCTCCATGATGACATTCCTCACCTTATCCACAAAGTCCACAATGCTGTGATTGCTGGTATCACTCAGCCCTCTGTGAATAGCAAACAACCATCAGGGTGCTAACGATCCATTGTTAGGCTGATGGTCCTCCTTGATCACGTGAGCAGCTGGTTTCAGGCTGTCATCAGCCAACTGGTTGTGTAACACTGTGAGAGGGTGCTATTTATAAGACTGAGCTGAACCCAGCACATCAGACTGAGGAAGTCTTTCGGACGAAAGACGAAACGTTTCTACAATTTTTTGCTTTGTTTTGTTTTTTTGTTTTTTTGAATGTCCAGAGGACCCGACTTAGCTTTTTTAGACTTCTTTGCGACAGTTATTTTTTTATTCTCATTTATCACGATAGAGATGATAGAAGGAAAGTAGCACGATAGACACGTTTCTATCGTCCCCACGATATATATCGTCATATCGCACAGCACTACTCGAGTGTACACCCTGACGGGCTGCAACCCAGCTCCGCAGGCAAGGGACGTTTACTTCTGGGACAAACTGAGGTTTCTGATTGATCATTTACTGACACACCTACTGGATTGATGACAGGTTGCCAAAAAAAGGGGGCTGGCAGCCCAGCGGTAGTGATGTTCTGTATGCTGTTAATAAAAAGTTCTAAAAATAAAAAAACAGAGAGCGCTGGCCCTGCAGCACACACTTCAGACCGGCCCACCAGGAAATCTCTAGACTCTCCCGCAGCCATGCCGGGCCTGATTTTAATTCTCCCGTGACAAATTATTTCATTTCTCACAATTGCAATCATGGTGTCAATGGACGAGGAGGAAGAGGTCACATTCCTCTTGGCCAAAAAACAATTGAAAAGGCCATTAAACCAGACCAGGGATGAAGAAGGGGAATTTAGAACATTAGTGTCGCATACAAAACAGTCCGTTGCCGGGCAGTTTATTGTATGACACTGAGTACGTGTACATAGTCGTAAAAATTTATCTTGCACGGACATGCATTATGGGCGTCCGCTTTGAGTCTAATCTGGTACGCGCGGACCTCCGCGAACTTAAGTATGCCCGAGTATGTGGGAGCCTTAAGCTCAGACTCATCTAAAATTATAGTTGGTACTAGGGATGCACAATATTGGATTTTTGGCCAATATCCGATATGCCGATATGTTAAAACTTATTCGCCAATAACCGGTGCTGATACTGATATTGTATATGCAGTATGTTCTAGGGGTGCAGGAAAAAAAATCAATTTTTTTAAAGAATTGAGATTCTTAGTCCTGGCGATGCAGAATCGATTCTAAAAAAACCAAAATAGATTTTTTTTTCATTAAAACCCAAAAGATAAAGAAAATAAAACCATATCTCATAGTATATGAAAGAATACATAAAATGAAAGGTGGCAGAAAGAAGAAGAAATCTGACCCGAACCAGTGACCTCCAGGACCCGATAAGGATAAAGCGGGAAAAGATGATGGATAGATGTCTTTTGTTGAAACGATTTACCAAACAAATCTTTTAAACAAAATCCATCCATACACATTTGAAACATGGATGAATGCAATATGATTTTGAAGTCTATTTTATTGTGAGTTAAATGTTTATGCAATACAGTAGGCTGAAATCTTTGTTTACGTTTGTAGGCCAATATCCGATATGCCGATATGTTAAAACTTATTCGCCAATAACCGGTGCTGATACTGATATTGTATATGCAGTATGTTCTAGGGGTGCAGGAAAAAAAAATCAATTTTTTTAAAGAATTGAGATTCTTAGTCCTGGCGATGCAGAATCGATTCTAAAAAAACCAAAATAGATTTTTTTTTTCATTAAAACCCAAAAGATAAAGAAAATAAAACCATATCTCATAGTATATGAAAGAATACATAAAATGAAAGGTGGCAGAAAGAAGAAGAAATCTGACCCGAACCAGTGACCTCCAGGACCCGATAAGGATAAAGCGGGAAAAGATGATGGATAGATGTCTTTTGTTGAAACGATTTACCAAACAAATCTTTTAAACAAAATCCATCCATACACATTTGAAACATGGATGAATGCAATATGATTTTGAAGTCTATTTTATTGTGAGTTAAATGTTTATGCAATACAGTAGGCTGAAATCTTTGTTTACGTTTGTAGGCCAATATCCGATATGCCGATATGTTAAAACTTATTCGCCAATAACCGGTGCTGATACTGATATTGTATATGCAGTATGTTCTAGGGGTGCAGGAAAAAAAAATCAATTTTTTTAAAGAATTGAGATTCTTAGTCCTGGCGATGCAGAATCGATTCTAAAAAAACCAAAATAGATTTTTTTTTTTCATTAAAACCCAAAAGATAAAGAAAATAAAACCATATCTCATAGTATATGAAAGAATACATAAAATGAAAGGTGGCAGAAAGAAGAAGAAATCTGACCCGAACCAGTGACCTCCAGGACCCGATAAGGATAAAGCGGGTAAAGATGATGGATAGATGGCTTTTGTTGAAAAGATTTACCAAACAAATCTTTTAAACAAAATCCATCCATACACATTTGAAACATGGATGAATGCAATATGATTTTGAAGTCTATTTTATTTTGAGTTAAATGTTTATGCAATACAGTAGGCTGAAATCTTTGTTTACGTTTGTATTTTGAATTATTTGTGATGGACTGGAGACATGTCCAGGGTGTCCCCTGCCTCTCGCACAGTGACTGCTGGATATAGGCACCAGTGACCTCCGGGACCCGATTAAAGCTGCTGCATTCTATTCATATACCCATCTGCTCACAATTCAGGCTGCTGTATTTATACTGTATTATTTGACATTGTTAATGTTTGCTACAAGCATACATTATTGTTTTAAATAAACATTTTATTTGTTTACATTATTGTTTAATCTTTTCATGATTTCAATTGAAAATCGTTTCAGAATCGAAAATCGTTTCAGAATCGAAAATCGTTTCAGAATCAAAAATAGTTTCAGAATCGAAAATCGATCCTGGAATGAAAATCGTTTTAGAATCGAAAATCGATTTTTTATCGAATCGGTGCATCAAAATTCGGAATCAAATCGATTCTCCAGACACTGAGAGATTTGCACCCCTAGTATGTTCCTTTGTCAGAATATGGCCCTCTTATTTAGGCTTACAGTATTTGCACAAAAATTGTACAACCGCTGTAAGAGCTGGTGACGTATGTTCAGTAACAGCCATATGATATGCATAGCACTTTGACACATTAAATGAAAAGTGTTAAATGTTATTTATTAGCATTAGTCACCTACGATGCTGTCTCACTTGTGGAGGCTTGTTCCGGGTTCTTAGCTGCAGTGTGGGATCCTCTGAACTCCTATGCATGAAGGACAGCCGTTTTAAGTTCAAAGTTTTTGTCTATCCATTGTACTGTAAAGCCCCCAGTATACTCCCGCGTACGTCCATACGCAGAGGTACGCACGTACGTACGTACGTACGTACGTACGTACGTACGCAGAGGTACAAGCGTGTCATGGATGTCGTTTCTCAGGGCTGCAGTCCGTTCGGATACACATACCTCTCACTCCAGGGTGGGGTTTTAGGACTTCTTCCGACTCTCAGCTGGACTGAATCAGAGCCAACACCTCCATCATGAGACTGTTCCTCTCATGAGAGCTCCTTTCAACCGCCGTTTGACGACCTGCCCAGCTCACCTGTTGCTCCAAAGCCAACTTTCTCCTTGTCTGCCGTTCCACAACTGCTGGTGTTCCATTTACCTGACACCTCTTAACTTTTAACCAGTCAGATGACTTCTCACAGTGGGTGTATCCCTACTGTATAATTTAATGTAATTAAACCTCCCTTTTCAAAGTTCTCAGAGAAGATAATACAATGTCCTTTGTTAAAGAGAGTGACACCTTGTTTACATAAACAAAATAATGTGCTTGAAGTTCTGTTCAACTGATGTCTTACTTCCCTCATCACCTCAACAACCAGTTTATGTGAATAAGGCCAAGTGAAGCTCTTTGATCAAGAGCTTCTTTGGGAGACACAAAGTCTCAATTATTATACAGTATAGTGAATATGCTAGGGTGGTCCGAGAGAGGGGGTAGGAGACGCAGTATCTCTGAGGACATTTGTTTTTGTCAAGGCCCTTGGAAGGATGGACACTACATATGCCTTCTGCTTTGCCTTTGCTACCTCACTCTGTGCTCTACATTGCATCTCCTTATATTCATGTATCCTCTCTTCAGTCTTCTCACTGTCATATTTCTTCTTGGCTAACCTCTTTCTTTAAATAACTTCCTCCACTTCACTATTCCACCACCAGTTTTCCTTGTATATTCTCTGTCCAGATGACACACCAAGTACCTTCCTACCTGTCAAAAAGGCGTTCAATACAGAACAACTGGACTTTATTTGTAGCAACAAGACGTTTCGCTTGTTCTGTATTGAACGCCTTTTTTGATTTTATAATGTCCTGGACGACTGAGAATCTTCACCAGCATATCTTCCTACCCGTCTCTATTGCTGTAGGAGCCCAGTCATTTAGAAGCTCTTTCTTACCACCCAGAGCCTTTAAAATCTTCTCCCTGAACTTCTCACAACATTCTTCCTTTTTCAGCTTCCACCATTTGGAGTTACTACGAGAATTCAT